>PVJH01039925.1:0-16063 GCA_004026705.1 Nesogale talazaci | reverse complement strand
ATCCATTGGGCGGTAAACCCAATCTTGGCCGCCCGCCCGCCGGGAGGCTTGTAACTCGATGAGCACAGGTATCTGTGAGAAGGTGTGCAGATCACTGCAAATTGTCTGGGACTTGGAAGAGCTAGCGTTCAGATTGCGAGGGCCGGAAGGCCAAGAGTTCTGCGGTTCTGTGTCAATCCAAGAAACCTCCTTGGAATCAAATGATTTCGTCAGGGATGAGGTCGACTTGGAGATCTGAAGAAGGTCTACGCCTGGGACCGAGTCAGTACCTCGAGCAAAGCTCGGACTCTTGCAGCGGCCGGCTTCTTTCTGGAGGGCAGACTTCTGAGACAGAGTAGTCGTCTTGGGGAGGCCACAGTCTTGGGCAAGGGCTGGGCCCTTTTGATGTCCAGGAACTTGACGAATTTCTATGTACTTGTGGAGGTTAGGGCCTGGGGTTTCTGCTGGGTTCCTGTTCACTTCAACGTCTTGTGCAAAGTTGGTTTCCTTGTTGACTTGAGTAGCTTGGGTATTGGCTGGACTCTCGGGGAGGTTGGAATCTTGAGGAGGATCTGGATTCCTGTGGACTGCACTATCTTGGGTGAGGCCTGGGTTCTCCGGATCTCCTGAGTCTGGAGTACAGTTTGAGTCTTTCGGAAGATCAGAGGCTTGAGCAAAGCCCACGCTTTTGTGGAGACCATATTCTTCGGTTAGGTTTGAACTCCTACGAACTTCTGAACTCTTACAGCCTTCAGAATCTTGAGAAGGGCCTGCGTTTTTACGGTGACCAGTTTCTTTGGAGAAGCCTTGGTGTTGGTAGACCAAAGGCTCTTGGTTTACATTAGCGCAGATCCCGGAATTTCGCATAAAGCCCGGGGTTCTCTGAAAGCCAGAAATTTGGGTAAATACAGTACTCTTGTGGAGCACAGAGGGTTGGGTGACACGTGGGTTCCTAGTGGTGCTGGTGTCTTGTGTGGCCCTCTTTGGAGAGCCAGAATCTTGAGTAATGCCCGAACTCTTGTGATAGTCAGAGCCTTGGGGAGGAATCGGATCCTTGTACAGACCTGGATGCTTCTGGAGGCCTGGATCTTGGGTAAGGCCTGGGTTCCTCTGAATTTTCGAGTCTTTTGAAAGACACGAGCTTCTTCGGAGGTCCAAGTCTCGGTGAAAACCTAGACTCTTCTGCAGTTCAGAGGATTGGGGTTGGGTTGAGGGTTGAGAAATGGTGGCCTGTGGAGAAAGGAGAACTTGGGAACGGGGGATGGATTGAGAAGCATTGGCGCTGGGGAGCGTGGGGGCGGTTTGTATTGAGGCTAAAGGTGTCTGACAACAGGTGATTTCAGGCAGGACGAAGGATCTGGGGGGAACAAGAGGCAGGGGAAGCATGCATGGCGAAGGAAGGGTGTTCAGTGGGTTCTGGGCAGTGGTGGGAGAATGTAAGCAAAGTTGAGGAGTTGCTGGATCCTGTGAGTAGACCAGGAACTTGGGGTAGAACGAAGCCTGGATGTCTGTGTTTTTCTTCCCAGAGCTGCAAGGATGGCTGTTGCAGTGAGGGAGGGGCATGGGCTGGACGAACTGGTCTTGACTATCATGTGGGACCTTCTGATCCATTTCCCCCAACTCCAGGTACCGCAGTAGGGACTCTGCAGGGGGCTGGAGACTATCCTCTTTGTGTTGCTCTGATGTTTGCTCAGGTGCCCGAGGACTCACCAGGTCCGGCCCGTCTTGGGCCCTGGAGGAAATGCCCAAGTCCTTGCTGGGATACTCACAGTTCTGGGGACCGTGCACATGGAATTGCTCTTTACCCCTGCGGGCATCATAGATGACGTGTCCAGTGGAGGGCCCAGTTGGTTTAGAGGGAGCCGAGAGGAGGATATGAGCAGAGGTGGGGTTGAAGACAGAAGCGGCATCATGGGCAGGGAGAGAGCCAGTAACCTCTGAGGCGGCAGGAGTTTGGAGAGGGGCCGGGTTAGGGACTGAGGCAAAGGTTTGAGAAGGACCGGGGGCAGAGGTGGGGCCAGCGGTTGAGGTGTGCTGAGGGGCACGGACTTGAGTGGACGTCTGCTCCGAAGCATGGGTCAGGGAATGGGTCTGTGCATGGGGGAGGCTAGGGCTTGGGCCCTGGGCCGAGGCGTGCTCAGGGGTGTGGGCGTGGGTGTGGGCTGGGGTGTGCTTGGGGCTATGGGCCAGAGTGTGGGCTGGGTGAGGGGTCAGCGTGTGCTCAGGGTTGTCGGCATGGGTTGGGTTGCACGCAGGATCTGGGGCCTCGTCTGGGGCAGAGATTGACATGGGCTCAGGATTGGGAAGCCGGCCTGCATCCTGGGTTTGGGTAGAGATGCGTTCAGGGTTGAGAGGCTGGGCCTGAGCCAAGGTGTGGACTGTGGGATCAGCTGGGGTCTGCACACGATCCTGGGTCAAGGACTGGACTGAGGACTGGGCCCCAACTTGGGATGAGGCGGGAGCTGGAGATTTCAGCTTGCTCTCTTGGGGCAATGGCAGGGGAGCCATGTCCAACTTGCCCATCTTCAGATTGTGAGCCTTGAACTTGGCCATGGGGACATGGAACTGGGGAGAATGCTCTGGCCTGGAGAAAAAGGAGACTTGGGGTCGGACAGGTGTTCCCGGAGGGGTCTCCCCAGCCCCCATCATCTCCTCTTTCCACAGGCCCCACAGAGCCTCTGCGGGCGGCACTGGGTGTCGACACTGCGGGGACATCCAGCAGCACTTCGAAAGTTTCTCTTCATGCATGTCTGGTGTCCAGGAGTCGGGGTGACTAGAGTGTCCAAGCAGGAAGCTGGGGCGGTGATGGAAGTGGGAAGAGACTCTTGAGCACAGGTTTTTGGGATCCATGGAGCAGCATATACACACAGGATGGCTGCCTACAGAGCCGGGTTTCTTGTCTGCAGGGAGAAGTGGGTTGGGACAAACTCTGAGTCCCCGAGGGGCTGAGAAGCGGGAAAGCACCAGGGCCAGGGGGAAGGACATTGGGCCACCCCTCCCCCTGGCCTAGGCACACTTACCTTTGGGGAAAAAATGATGGAAGAGAATCCGTAAGGAGTTCTTCAGATGCCTCCAGAGCTGAGGGAAGCAGGGGAAGGGAGAGCCCGAAGTCCAGCCCTTGTCTGGGCACACCCCGGGCGGCCATCCCAACTCAGCCCTTTGGAGACACCGCCACCCCCAACCACCCCTGCCCGGCCCCCGCCCTGACCAGAGTGACCACGTTGATCCCCACGTTGAGCAAGATGAAGCTGCCCAGAAGTAGAAGAATGGAATCTCCTAGGTCCTGGCACTTTCTGGGGTTGGTGCCCGAACACACTTGGACTTCATGGTGGGCTCGCTCACCCATGGCCAGGGGGGGAGGGGTCCCAGGACTGCCTGGGTCCCCCTGGCGCCCAACCCCCACCCCCACTAGATGCTGGGTGCCAGAGTCTTCTGGTGGGGGAGGGGGGGGAAAGGCTGGGTCACAATGAGGCAGGTGGTGGGGTCACAATGCTGGAGGAGGCGGTGAAAGGGTGAAAGGTTTGGGCTGGAGTTCCCTGGGAACTGGGCTTAGGGAACCTGAGCCTGGGGTGGGGGTGGGGGCACATTAGATAAAGCCTCTGCCCTCTCCCCTTCCTCTGCTTCCTCTCTCAGTCTTGCCCCCACCCTACCCCCAGCCCTCCAGCTCCCTCTTTCACACGGTCACCCATTCTGAGCTTCCTCTGTCCTTTGTCCACTCTGGAAACCCACAGACTTTGGGGTGGAGCCCCTGACTTTCCTCCGAGTGAGGGTGGGGAGGGGGGGTGGCAGGCATTTGCCCAGGCTAGAACTCCCCGAGCTGGAATTTGGCAGCTGCTGCTTGGTGTGGCTTCTGAGCCCCTTGGGGGACAGAGAGCTGAGACAGATGGGGTGAATGCCCAGAGTCGGTCAGTGGGGGATGTGCAGCTGCAGGGTCTCCCCACGAGGGCCCAGAAGCATTGACTTCTGGGTGCTGGGAAACCAAGGGCAGGGGCCCAGGGTGGCAGAAGGGGAAGCGTACACCAGGCCAGTGTCTCCTGGACTCTGTTTCTCTTTATTTCTCTCTCCCCGCCGGGTCCCCGCCCCTGCCGGTCAGATAAGTCTCCCAGCCCGACTATAGTGCAAAGAGGGTCTCGAGGCGGAGGTGGACGGCGGTGGCAACGAGCTGGCCCGGACCCGGCCCTCTTGCACTTGTCGCTTCAGCTCCAGGCTGTCGTACACCTGGTAGTTGGTGTGGCCCCCCGGGCTCCGGCTGAGTGGGATGAAGGTGTTCGGGGTGGGGGCCGGCTCGGCCTGGGCCCCAGACAAGGGCTGGGAGGAGTGGTGCAGCAGGGTGGCGCCCGGCGCCGGGGGCCGGTGGCAGGAAGCCTCGCCCACCATGGTGAGGGAGGCGGAGGTGGTCAGAAGATGCCGAGGCGGCAGGGCGTCCGCCCACTCGGCCACCCGGCGCCGAGCCTCGTGGGGCTCCCGCGCGCTGTACACCAGGTGTCCCAAGGAGGGGTGGGGGCTGCGGTTGGGCTGGCTGTGGGCGTGGCTGGGGTGGGGCCGTCGGTGGGACTGTGGGGAGCAGTGATCCCGGTAGGCCTGGCCTTCGGACCGGGCAGCGCTGCGGGGCACCAGGGCGGGCGGCGGCTCAGCGCCATCGAGACCTCTCCGCCGCTGCTGCTCCCAGGAGTCGTACATCAGGTGGCCCCGCGAGGGCTGAGGGCTGTGTCCCCCGGGGACCCAGGCCGGGGCCGGGGGCAGGCGGCACGTGGCTTGCGGAGCGGGGGCCCAGTGCTCGGCCTCCACGTTGCCCCACATGTGGGACTGCGAGCAACGCGTCTGCAGCCGCAACTCGGACTTGGCCTCCACCCGCTTGGGCATGCGGCGGAGCTCGGGGGACAGGTAGACAGAGGGCGGGGGCAGGTTAGCCAGGATGCGATCCTGTTGGCTCCACAGGCCCGGTCTGGGGGCCAGGCCCAACCTGGGATAGAGTCCTCTCCAGCCCCCCTGGGGGTGCTTGGGGCGAGGCAGGTCATCCTCCTGATGGTCCTCGGGGTAGGAGTCCTGATCCTCCCTGCCCAAGCATGGCCGGGGCTGCAGGGGTGGGGGCTGGTGCCGGTGATAGAGGCCACTGAAGCCTGGGCCACCAAGGGGGTAGGGTCTGTAGTTCACCGGACTTTGCTGGTGGCCCCAGGGGGGACGGCCGTGGTAGTAGTGGTGGTCACGGCGGCGGCGGCGGCGTGGACGGCGGCGTGGGCGGCGGCGCCTGCGGCGGAGGGGAGGGCGGTGGAGGTGGTTGCCAAGGTGATAGGAGGAGGAAGAGCAGCGGGTGGACTGGGTCATTTTCACCTCAACAGGGTCCAGGGTGCAGTGGATGTGGACATCCCTGGCTGGGCTCTGACATGGATCTTCGAGAGCAAGTGGATCGGACTGGGAGGCATCTGGGGAAGGCAAGCGTCCCCGAGAGGTCAGGAGTTGTGGGAAGAGGTCAGGCTCGGGAGTCCGGGGTTTCTTGGGAAGGTGGGGGGAGGGCGGCCATACTTACTGTTCTGATTAATCCCAAACATCCTGTCTAAGACATTCTGGAACCGGTGCCACATCTGGTGGTGGGGAGGGGGGCGGTGAAGGCCAGGTCCCCCACCCCCAGCCCCTCATCCCCACCCAGCCAAGGTCATTTCCACAAGCGGAGGTGCCAGCTGCAACTGCCCGCACCCCCTCCCCACCCCCCCACCACACAGTCCCTCAGGCTTCTCCACCCTTAGCGTCTGCCTGCGGCCCCCACTGACCACAATTGCCAAGTTGACCCCAATGTTGACCAGAATGATCAGGCCCAGCAGCAGGAAGAGGAAGTCTTCAGTGTCCTGGGGGCTTTCTTGGTATTGATCACAGCACACCAGGGTGTCATAAAGCTGGTCTCCCATGGTGGGGGGGGGGTGTCCTAGGGCCACCGGGGCCACACAACCCCCCCACCAGCCCTGGCCCACACTGCACTCATGCCAAGATTTGGGGACCCCCCTTGAACTGGTGAGGAGCCAGGTCATAATGAGGCAAACTGCAGGGTGTCACAATGCAGAGGCGGCAGCTCTTTCGTCTCCTCTGTGGGCCCCGGACTCGACCATCCCTCCCCTTACGGAGTCCAGCCCCGGGGCATTCCCCACTTGGCATCTGCCTCTCTGCCTCCAGAGCTTGCGTGACCCTGCACCTGACCCCTGTTCTGAAAACATGGTAGCTACAGTCACCAGACAGCCTTCCCAGAGGCTGGCTGACCCACGCCCCCCGGGAGAGTGCTGGCGTCTCAGGGCTGCCTTCCGTTGTGCAGCCGCTGGTGGCACGGTGCCTGGCCCGGAGCTCCTCGCCAAGGTGACGGGAGGGAGGGATGGCAGTTAGGCTCCAGCCTGAGGTTACTCTACTGCGGCATTCCTCTGACATCCAGGGAGTGGAGTTCTGTGATTGGGGATCTTTGAGCCCACTGCTTCCTCGACTTGAAACTTTTTCTTTTTCTTTTTGGTTTTTGAGGCATCACTGCCCTCAGATGGTGGGAGTAGGAGGCCCAGCCTTTGCCCCTGTGGGGCTGGAATTGAACCTCCAACCCAGTGGGCCGCAGTCCCGCGCACAACCACTATGGCACTGGGGCTCAGCAATTTGAAACTTTAAACGGAGGTTGCTGCCCCTGCCACCCACAGCCATGATGCCCGTCCTTCCTGACAAACCGCGAGGAGCCGTGTGTGTGTGTGTGTGTGTGTGTGTGTGTGTTGAAACATCAGCTGCTCCGCAAGAGAAAGACCAGGTCTCTGCTCCCGTGAAAAGAGACAGCCTGGGAACCTCACAGGGGCCGTTGGTTCCACCCTGTCTTGTAAGGATGCCGTGAGGAGGCCTCCACTGCCATCGGTCAGCGTGCATTTGTTAACCAACTGACGGTCTGCTGACTCAGCCTTTCCCCAAACTGTCAGCAACCCCTTAAGATAGCCCCATGGAACCCACAAAGCACAAAACAGATGTAACTGCTGATAAGACAAAAGTCGACGCTTCCCTTTACACCAGGATGGGCGGGAGTGGTGGAAGAGGCACTCAGAAGACACACGGACCCGCTGGCCAGAAACAGAACGGCATTGGCCCCCATCAGTCATACTGCCCACCCTAGAGCGGTATTCCGTTCAGTCCCCCCACGTGGGATCCGCCTGCGTCCATCGAAAGCCTTGGCTGACCGTCAATCAACAGAGCGGCAGGGCAATTAATTCATGAAGGCCTGCCACGTCCCAGAAATCCATCTGGCGTGTACCGCAAAGTCCAACTCCTTTAGCCTGGATGCACTCACCTGGCTTTGTGTGCGTGCGTGTGTACATGCGTGCGTGCGTGCGTGTGCACGTGACCCTCTCTAGTCCTTCGGTTTTCTGGCTGTCCAATGGGATGCAAAGTCTACCTGGAGAAAGGAGGACAGTGGGAGATTCTGGAGGGCCGGGCTAGCAATGAGAAGTCGCCTGCAGGAACAGGGAGATGGACTGTGTGCGGCCACCGGTTTGAGCCTCGTGGTCTGCTCCTTGGACCATCTGTGACACGGGAGTATTCATGACGGGATGAGGGCCCAGGGACCATGTTCTTTTAGTGAGCTTGAGGGAGTCTCTCTGATCTGTTTCAGATCCTGCCTGGGAAACAGTGAGGTCTCAGATACTCTCGCTTTCCCCTTGGGAGAATCAGGTGACTACAGCTTAAACCTGGACTCTGCCAGAGACCCCAGGGGGACTAGGGCATGGGGGTGGGAGTCCTCCCTGAAGTGCAAGGCTGGCCGAGCATCAGGAGGGCTTTTCTGGACACCAAAGCAAGCAGAGGCATGTGGGCCTAGGCAAGGGCCGAGGGCAGGGTCTGGTGAGGGCAAAGAGGTTACTTAGGGTCCTCAAGGCTCCCCATGCCCCGTTGCTAGGGAGGTCATTCCCTTAGCAACCAGAGTGCCTGAGTGCCCAGCGTGCTCCAGGAAACACCCCCCCCCACACACACACACACACAACACAAACCACCACCTCTCCTCCTCTCTTTTTTTATTTCCCCAGTTACCTCCCCGCCAGGGGACGGTAGACCCAGGCCTGGCTCGTGCCTTCGGGGGTGTTGGAGGCGGAGGGCATGGGGTAGCAGTGGGACAGGGCCTCCACCTCCCGGGTCAGCTCCCGCAGCCGCCGCCGCACGTCCCGGGCGTCGTAGGACACTCGGTAGGAGGAGCGGCGCCGGGGAATATCGGGGATGATCGCTGGCCCCAGGGCCGGCGGCGGGGCCGGGGCGCCGGACTCGGCCACCAGGTCCACCTCGCTGTTCTTGTGGTTCAGGGCCTCGTAGCTGGGCGGCGGGGGGTTCACGGGGTACACGTAGGCCTCTAGGCCCACCTCCGACCGGACCTCGGTTTTGAGGGGCCTATCCGATACGGTCTGCTGGAAGCGGATGGTCTGGGCGGGCGGCCCCATTGCGTCCTGGGCCCAGGGGTCCCAGGCTCCCTGGGGGGCTTGGAAGCCTTCCCAGGTGTCGGGGCAACCCCAGTTGTGGGAGCAGATGGCCGGGCGCTCGTCGTCGTCGTCGTCCGTGTTGGGGCACCAGTCGGCATGGCGGTGGGCGGGGTGCGTCCGAGAGTCCCGGCGGTGGCGGCGGTGGTGGTGGTGGTGGTGGCGGTGGCGCGCGGGTGGCGGGGTCATGGACATTTTCACAGGGTCCATGGTGCAGCAGAGATGGACTGGAGGGGAGCTTTGCTTCCCTGAGGGCTGATGGGTGGTGTGCTTCCTAGATATGGATGACTTAAGAGCTTCTGTGGATGGGGGAGAGGGGGGCCGTTGACTACTGGGCGCCGGGTGGGGGTGGGGGTGGGACATGGCGGGCAGTGGTGCCTGAGAACGGGCGCAGTCAGCGGGGAGGCTGGCTGCTGCTTTCCCGCAGCCCTCACCCCGACCGGGCCCCGCTTACCTTTCACACAAATATAACGGAACGCTTGGCGTAAGAAGCCGCGGAGTCTGCGCCAGAGCTAGGTGGGGGAGGACACAGTGACCCCGGAGGACCACCCGCCCTCTCACCCAGGCCTCCTCCCTCCCGCCCGGCACCCCCCTGACCAGGGTCACCATGTTGATGCCAATGTTAATGCAGATGAGGAGTCCCAGGAGCAGCAGGATGGAGTTGCCCAGGTCCTGGCAGCTGCTGGTGGGGGCCTTGTTGTGATGGGAAGCCCACCCAGGCTGTGGCTGCTCAGCTATGGCCATGGGGGTCCCCGGGGCCACCTGGGCCCCTTGGCCCCCAGCCCACTATGTCGGCCCCGGGCATCCGTTCAGTTGACCTGTCCCAGAGGCTCCTGGGAACAAGCGGGTCACAATGACGCTGAGGATCCTGCTCACAATGGGCCCAGGCCTCCTCTGCGCGTCCAGGACCCAGGTGTGACCCTCCAGCCCGGAAGGCCGGCCCGACGCGGAGAGCAAGTCAGCTACAAAGGTGGCCAGCCCACAGATCTCCTTTGACGTCTGCCTGCTGCCCCCCTTCACGCCAGGGTCCTGGCCTAACTCCCCAAACAACGCATTACCCCTGTGATCACCCCCTGCCCCTTCTCGGAGACCTTGGAAGTGCCGTTCCCTGGAAAGGGAGGGTGGGCAGTCGGACAGGGGCCCCTCTCGAGTCCCCTCACATCACAGCAATCGCCACCAACAGTTAAACTTTTATATTTACAATATTCTCATCTTTTGCCAGGTTTAAAAATGTGTACACAGCCGCGACAGGTTGGGGCGGGATTGTCAGGGGATGGTTCCGGGGGACGGGCTGGGCATCGGAGTCCGTGGCTGAATCATGGGGTCCCCCAGCCCCCCTCCCATGCCCCAATTCTGGGGGGCTTCTGTCTACGGGGTTCAGGGCCCCTAGCATTTGGAGGGCATGACTGGGGAGGAGCTGGACCAGGCAGGGGAAGGGATCAGAAAAAAACTAAATTCCCATGAGTGAAGGGGGTGGGGGGAAGAGACAGACAGTTGGGAGGCAAAGTTCTGGGGAATCAAGACTAGGGGTTCTGGCTTTGGGTGTCAGTGGAGGACAGCACCCACCCCCTACCCAAGTTTGGCACTGGTGTCCCACAAAGGCCAGCAGACCGGGGTGTCTCTCAGCTCCATTCTCCTTCAAGTCTTCTGGTTCTCACTCTAGGGGTTCAAACCTTTCTCCTCAGGGCAGTCACCCCACACATCATCTTCCTTCCACATGTTTCCGCTGGCTGTCAGCTCAGGTCTCACCCCCACCCCAGACCCCTTCCATCTGTTTCTCAGTCCCAGCTACCCTCATTCTGTCCTCAACCTGTCCTGTCCCAGCTTGCCCTCCTGCCACTCTCTGCCAGGCCCTGGAGGCTGAGGCAGGGCAGGGCAGGAGTTTGGTCTGAGATGGGGCAGGTTCTGAGAGGAAGACAGGGATGGCTTAGAAGGCGTGGGAAGGAGGGAAGAGACATGGTGACGAGACACACACACTAGGCTCTTGAGTTGCTTCCTGCTCCCCAATATTCCACCTGCACTCACCCACCCAACCCCTGGGTCCCCTGCCCTGGTCCAGGACTGGGGAATCCTTGGCACGTTTGGGGAAACGGTCTCCCTCAGCCCACTCAAACCTGCTTCCCCACTTTGGCACAGGTGAGGGAGAAGGCTGTCCTCAGACCCTGGAGGACTTTGGTCTAACATGCACAGCCCCTGGGGGTGCCAACCCCTCCACTCAGCATCTGCGGGGTGTGAGGGAGGGGCAGGGCGGTCCCTCCCAGTCTGTTCCCGCCTGCTTTGTGGGGAGGGTCGGAGTGCTGGGTCTAAGGCCTGCGGGAGTGCCGGGGGAGGGACAGCCTGCGTGGGAAAGCACGCATCCGCTCGCAAGACCGTGTGTCCACTGAGAAAGGTGTCCTGGAGCCCCCTGGGAGAGTAAGTTCTCAGGCAGCACCTGGAGGAGGCGTGGATCTGTTCCCGACCCCCACCCCCACCCCGGAGGGAAGCCTGCATCCGTCGTCGTCGTCACTGTCCGTGGAAGCCTCGGGCCCACCCAGGAGAACATGCTGCCTGACTCGTGCCCGGGGTGGGGGGGATCGGCATGCTTCGCTGGGGGCAGGGCGCGAGGGGCGCGGGCCTGTGACTTCCTCACCCCGCCTCCCAGCACCACCCCGAGGGGTCTGGGGGCCAAGGCCCACTGCCCGCCTCGAGCACACTACTCCCAGGGTCTCCAGGGGGTGGGGAGGGGGACGAGAAGGCATGAAGGAACGGGATGCAGGGGTACAACCCCCTGCAGAGATTCTTTGAGGGGCCGACATGTGTCCAGGGCAGCAAGAAAAAAGCCTCACCCTGCACATGGGAAAACACACCCCCTCATGAGAAAGCACCCCTCCGTGTTGTCACACGCCCGAAGGCTGGTGTCCTGGGGGAGGTGTAAAAACATCGCCCCTCTCTCCAGTTGTCCAAAGGCCTAGATCCAGAGAACCCGGGGACGTGACCCACCCCCGAGGGGAGAGCCGGTCCTGCTCTGTGCTCCTCCCCGGGACAGCTCCACACAGGAAGAGCCCATGGCCAAGTCCTCCTCCCTCCCTTCGGAGGGGCGCTTTCCACCAGGGAGGGGGGCTGAGGGGGGGGTGGCTGGGGAGGAGGGCCTCCCCAAGCTGCCCCCTATACTCGAGTGGTGGAGTGAGGGTGGGGTAACGTGTTGTTGTGGCTGGTAGCAGTCGGGGGAGGTGGGGGAAAGGGCCCAAAAGGGTGAAGGGACGGGGGCGGTGGAGGGGGGGGTGGCCCCAGCCCACTGGGCAGCAGGGTCAGGGCCCCGGGGGCCAGGAGAGGCACATCGTCCGGTGCCCGGCGCAGCGCCAGGGTGTAGTCGGGTGGACAGGCAGGGCGCAGGGCCTCGACCGGGTCTGCCCCGACGCCCCCGCCCCGCTTCAGCTGCAGCGACACCAGCTCCTCCTCGGGGGGCAGCTCCCGGCCGGCAGCCGGGAGCAGGGGGCCCCCGCCGGGCACGCCGGATCCCGAGCCGCCAGGGGGGCTGAGCCGCCTGCACCGCAGCTCCTGCCGCCGGTCCCGTTTGTAGTACAGGGCGGCGAAGGCCAGGATGTTGAGGAAGAGGAGGGAGGCCCCCACCGCCACGGTGACGCTGAGCTCCGTGGAGTAGTCCCGGGAGTCCCCAGGGAAGCGGTCATAGGCCCTGGGGCCCGGCTCGAGATCCGGCTCTGGCGGCTGGGTGGCGGGGGCCGGGGGGCGGCGGGTGCCCGGGGCCCCGGGGGGCGGGCGCGGCGGCCAGCGGGTGGCGTAGGGAGGCAGGCGCGTGGTGGTGGTGAAGAGCTCGGTGTGCAGGTTGTGCAAGTGGGGCACCAGCTCCAGCCAGAAGGCCACCTTGTTGGCGCGGTAGTTGTCCCGCACGCGGGGCTTCAGGCCGATGTGCAGGTACTGCTTCTCCTTGCTGTTGAACTTGCTCCACACCACCTCCTCGAAGCGGTTGGGCTTGGTGTGGATGAACTTGGTGTCCTGCGGCACTGGCTGGTTGGGGTCACTGCGGGCACAGGAGGGCAGGGGGAAAGAGCGGTGAGGGCCAGGCTCCGACGGGCAGATGGGGCGGGCGGGCGGGCAGGCAGACAGCTGCCCCAAACCAGGGAGACGGGAAGACAGGCGGAGATGAAGAGGTACAACGCCCAGGCAGAGGTGGAGAGTCAGAGAAAAACGATCCGCCAGAGACAGACGGGTGCAGAGCAAGCGCCAGGGGCCGCACGGAGGCAGGGACAGACGGAAACAGAGGGCGAGGGAAAGACAGAGGGACAGCCGGGGCGGGAGTGGGGTGGTGGGCAGGGGAGGGGGGGAGCACCAGAAGACACTCCGAGGTGGCAAAAGCCAACAGCCCCAGGAAGGCCTAGGGCAGGATGGCTGGGCCTTTCCCGAGACGGAGGGAGGCATTGAGACCGACAGAAAGAACCGTCCACGGACCCGTCCACATGCTTGACCACAGAGAGCCAAGGGGTCAGACGGGGGGGGGCGGGAGAGGGGCGGCGGGACATGAGGCACTGAAAGAGGAAAAAAAGATGGGTAGGCGCGGGAGGGCGGGAGGGAGGCAGGCACCAGGTGAAGCTGGACCAGGAGCCCAGTTCCGAGAGCGCCGGGCGCTGTTCGGCAGACTCACGGACACTCAGCTCCGCGCCCGACACACCGAAGGTGTCCAGCAGGTGTCGGAGTTGAGCAAGCCCGAGGGAGAGGCGGGGGTGGGTGGCGGGAGATGGGCCCTCCCTCCCAGGAGGGAGGCTGTGGCGTCTGCTTGCCGGAGGTGGGGGGGGGGGTTCCCCAACCCAGCCCCTCGGGCCCTCACCCAGTCTTGGCAAAGTTGGTCCAGTAGGTCATGACCACGGCGCTGAGCATCACGTCGTTCTTGGAGAAGTTGCAGGGGAAGAGGTCAGTGGCCCCCACCATGGGCACGCCGAAGACGTAGGGCAGCTCGTCCCCATGGGCCGCGTCTGCCCACTCGGGCCGGCCCTCGGCCTGGCAGTGGTGGTAGAAGGTGTAAAAGTAGACCGGGGACTGGTAGTCGGCGTGCAGCTTGGCGGTGGCCACCGCCGGGGCCACCCACTGGTGGTCCGTGAAGAGGGCCAGCAAAGTCTTGCGCCGCATCTCGCCGTTGTCCCGGTCGGCCCAGTCCGTGTACATGAACTTGATGGTCTCGCGCAGCACGTCCTTGCCCTCGGGGTAGCCGTACAGGTTGTCCACAAAGTTGGAGACGGTGAAGTCGAAGGCGCTGGCCGACACGCCGTCCTCGCTCTCCGCCGAGTCCTCCACGAACTTGAGGCCCTCGCCCTGGTTGACGCCGATGAGCATGTCGTAGTTGAGGAACTCTCCCTGCTGCATGAGGATCTCGGGGTCGTCCGGGACCACGTCGCCGTCCACCACGGGCCCAAAGGCGATGTGGTAGCTGGGGAGAAGGACGGGGTCAAGAGGCTTGTCAGCCTGCCTTCTCTCGGCCTGACTGAGCCCCCACCTCCACCCCAGGCGGGCTCCTCCCCTGGCCTGGGAGACCCTTTGGCCCACTTGAGAAAGGCCTCTGAGACCTTCAGGCGGGGTGCCCTCCCTGGTAAAGCCCTCCGTGGGCTGTGTGGCACCCAGAAACGCGTGCTCCACTAAGGCGTCTCCGCTGAGGGAAGGTTTCCATGAGGCAGGGGTCCTACAGGGGCCCGAAGCCCGGCTCTCCTCCATGCCAAATGTTACGCCTGCAAGCGCCTCTCTGGGAGCCCCAGAGAGTGACAGCCAGGACCCGCCGACCCTCACCCACCCCCGTACCGGGCGGGCTGCACGTCCTGGTCCACCAGCTCTCTGGAGGGCTTCCTGCGCAGGCACTCCACGGCCTCGGCACTGTCCTCCCGGTCACAGCCCACCTTGGCCGCCAGCAGCCGCGTGTACTTGAGCGGCTGGTAGTTGACCGACCAGCTGGAGATGGCCGTCCCGCTCTGGGCGATGGCCTTCTGGAACAGTCCTGGTGGGGTAGGGAGGTGAACCGGCGGGCATGGAGAGGGGTGGGGGTACGGGGCTCAGGGCAGGGGGGGGGAGAGGGGGCGGGCTGGCTGGTACCTTCAGAATGGTGGGACAGGATCAGAAGGTTGACGCAGGAGGCCCCCGCCCCCGAGCCGAAGATGGTGATGCGCTCCGGGTCCCCCCCGAAGTGGGCGACGTTTTCGCTGAGCCAGCGCAGGGCCTGGATCTGGTCTAACAGCCCGTAGTTACCTTTTGCGGCTTGGTCCCCGGTGCTGAGAAAGCCTGTCCCAGGAGAGGGAGACGGGGTGGGGGTGGGGGGGCTCCTTGGAGGGGGGTGGTACAGCAGCCCAGCCCCCTTCCTGGGCAGCGCGGTCCGGCCCAGAAGCCCTCCCGAGGGGCTGTGGGATCCCCGTCCCTCAGGCCAGGCCCTCACCACCGGGCCCACCTCCACTCCCGGCTCGGCCTCCCCCAGACTGGCTGCCCACCCTCACCGAGCACCCCAAGCCTGTAGTTGAGCGTGGCCACGATCACGTTGCCGTAGGCGGCCAGGACGGAACCGTCGAACATGTTTCCTGTGCCCTCCATGTAGGAGCCGCCGTGAAGAAACAGCATCACTGGCTTCTTCCCTGAGTCCCGGATATCTGCGGGGATGGGGGTGGGGGTGGGGAGGACAGGGCGGGGCGGGGTGGGGTGGGCCAGGAGGTGAGGGACAGCGACAGCGTCAGACAGACCAGAAGCAGGCCCGCCTAGCCCCCAGGCCCGCCAGGAGCCTGCCGCGGAGCTCAGGGAACATGTCCTTCCCATCCCTGGGGGGGCAAGACCGGATTCCCCTCCCTCCCCATCTAGCCCTGGCAGGAGTTCTCGCCCCACCCCTGCCAGCCTGCCATCGCACTTCTCCAAGGCTGCACACCACTCCCAAGAAGCGCAAGCCGGGTGGGGTGGGGGGGGGCCCTCCTCAAGGCACCCGCTGGGACCCAGGAACTGCCCCCCCCCCCCAAACGTCCACATGGAGCTCCCAGGGCGGGAGCTACAGCTGCAGATGCGGAGGCTCTGGGCCTTTCCTCAGGACTCAGGCCTTTGGCCCCGGCTCCATGTGGTACCCTGGTCTGTGGGTGAGGGGGTGCCAGGCCCTAGGGTCCCTGGGGGGTTGGTCTCCTCCCCGCCCTAATTCCTTTCTAGGTCACCTCCCTAGTCACCATGGCAACCCCCAGCCTAATTAATGTGGCAGGAGGCAGGGTGGGAAAGAGCCTGCTTCATGAAACCAGGGTGCCGTGTTCTGGTCTGGGACCCCGGACTGGCCTGAGCCCCGGGTTCCGCCCTGCACGCCGCTCGCTCGGCACCCCCACGGGTCCCCATAAACGCCGCCACACGTGGCAGTCGGCACTCAGGGGCTCCCGACAGGTGTGAGGGGCCAACTGGGTGGGAAAAGCGGGAGGATCTGAGAGGGTCTCCGAGCTGGAACACCCTCCCTTCTCTGGCAGCATTTCCCAGGACAATGCCAGTTCGGACCCTCTTCCTTGGCACCTCAGTATCCGACTACTCGGGGCCCTCAGCAAACCAGAGCCAGACCTGGGTGGTGCCCACAGCCGGTCCCCAGCAGGCCTGCCTGCATCCCTCATCCAGCTAGAAACTTCCTGCCC
>PVJH01039924.1:0-16068 GCA_004026705.1 Nesogale talazaci | reverse complement strand
GGGCTGCAGTGAATTTGTTCATAGTTTTTTTTTTAAACTATAGTCCAGCTCTCCAGTGGTCTGAGAGACAGTGAACTGGACCCCTGTTTAAAAAGTTAGACATAGAGGAAGGACTAGGGATTGAGACCAGATGGCAGTCTGGATCTTTAGCATTCATTAATTTGCTAACATGATCACTCACTCATTCCTTTCTTCCTTCATTTGGGTATTTATCCCACAGATGCTTGTTGACACCATGGCGAGCAAACTGTAACCAGACCCCCATGGGCCCTGAGCCCCGGTGTCCACACCCTGGACAATCCCTGCCTCTTTGACTGTGCGTGGACCCGGCGTGATCAGGTACAAATCTTTCCACTAGGAACTGGCCGGGTCCCTCTAGCGGGTGAGAGGCTTTGTCTCCTCCTACCTGTAAAATATTATAGATTTTTTTGTCTCTTCCACCTGCTTTTGACTCCCCTCCTTAGAATCTTCATGGCTTGAAGTCGGGACTCCACAGAAGCCCTGAGCCCCACACCCACAGAATCTAATTACATCCTTCTAAAGGTCAAAAAACCACCTCTCCTAACAGGCACCATCATGCTCCCTCCCCAGAAGGAGTGAGCTTGGCCATCAGACCAGACGGGCTTGTCTATGGGGCAGAAGAGGACAGACAGTCTTGTCCTAGAGTTGGCTCCTGAGAACCCGAGGGGTTGTCAGGTCGGAGCTTTGCTCCCCACAGTTCCCAGGAGCTTGTGTTTGAAAGGGGATTGCCAGGACTTTCTAAGGAGGCACTTCTGGGAAGACTTTCCGTTAGCACCCGGGGAGTCTCTTTCAGCCTTAGGCCTTGTTTTCCAGATGGAGAACGAGCCTGCGGTGGAGAGAAAACCGGGGACAATCAGCCAAAGGGAGGATGTCATTGAGAAAAGGACACAATCCAAGGCATCCTCTCTGACCTCCATCTGAGACTTTCTGACCTTACAGACCCTTGTCCAGGGGTCAACACAAAGATGAACAGGGTCACCTGCCCTGGGGAGGGACCAATAAAGGAGAGAGATCATGGAATGTCCCCTCACATGTTGCCTTCAACATCAGACTCCCCTGCCGCTCTGGCAGAAGAAAAGTCCACATGACCACCAAGCAGCCTCTCCTTGCTGTTCAGCCCTCCACCATCTCTGGGATCTGATTGCATCCTCTGAGTGCAGCCATTGCCCTGCAGAAGACGGGGCCCAAGGCGAGCCTGCAGGTGTGTGATTTCACCCAGCCTACCCGGTTGGAGATGAGACAGAGAACCAAGGTCAAGCCCTTCAAAGGAAGAAAATGGGGAGATTTGCTCCCCGCGGT
Organism: Nesogale talazaci; assembly: GCA_004026705.1. Lineage (NCBI taxonomy): Eukaryota > Metazoa > Chordata > Mammalia > Afrosoricida > Tenrecidae > Nesogale > Nesogale talazaci. The sequence goes on along the minus strand of PVJH01039924.1, from coordinate 14,748 downwards.
TGCCAGGGAATTGCCAGGCCTTTCTTAGGAGGCACTTCTGGGAAGACTTTGGTTAGAGCCCAGGGAGTGTCTCTCGGCCCTAGGTCTTATTTTCAGATCTATTCTGAGCGCCTAGATGCTCTGGTAGATGCTTAAGAAATAACTTGTTGAGTGACAGCTGAATGGACCGTCCATCCTCTATCCGCTGGCCACTTCTAATCCGACACCCACTCGGTTACACTTGATTCTCTTGAAGCTGTAGCTGTGGTTACACGCCACCAAGCCGGTTCCAACCTGCTGTGCTGCGGGTCACAGAGAGAAACACCATTGTCACCATGGCAATGCATGGACCCACGGTTGCCACCACTGTGTCAGTCCACGTCACCACCCCTCCCTCGCTTTATCAAGCACAACATCCTTCTCCGGGGACCAGTCTCTCCTGCCAACATGACCAAAGGATATGCCATGAAGTCTCGCCAGCCTCGCTTGGAAGGCGCTTTCTGGCTGGGCTTCTCCCCAGACAGGTAGGTTGGTTCCTTTGGCTTTGCCCACAGCACTGTTCAGATGAGCCACTGAAGTCCAGGCGGAGGACCACCAAGATCCCTGATAAAAGCAGCAGCAGCATGAGTGATCATGGAGATGGTCACATGTGTGCATGGAGACTCCGGGCAGCCCCACGTGTGCCTGCGGGGCACTGAACTCCCTGGGGTTTGCAGTGGCTGACGTGTTGCAAGTCGGTCACCGGAGCTTTCTTCCAAGGCGTCCCTGGGTGGACTCAAACCATTCATTCCCCAGCCAAGCACATCCACGGCTTGCCCTGCCCGGGCCTTCTGGGGTCATACCAGGGAGCACTTACTGCCACCCACAGGGCCATGGTGAGCCAAAAGCATCTCAGTGGCAGTGTGTTCATTTCTGTTTGGCGTCTGCACCTACTGTGCGTGGCACCTGCCCCACTGCCCTTCACTCAACCTGTCGTGAAATCCAGGATAGTTACGTGGATGAGTAGTTTCTTGTGTGTTGGGGGGGGGGGCATCACTGCCCCCTGGTGGGAGTTGGAGGCTCAGCCTTGCTCCTGAAGAGCTGCTGCTGGATTTGAACTGCCAAACCTGTGGGCCGCAGTCCTGCACACAACGCTAGGCCACCGGGGCTCAGCCCAGATGAATAGTTTCTTAGGGGCATGGCAGGGGAGGCTGAGGGGAGATGAGGAGCTAGTCTTACAAAGAGCATGAGCATGAAGAAAGGGTTCTAAAATTGATCATGGTGCCGATCGAATATACTTCAACGGTGGAAATGTATGGTAGGCGAATGGCGTGTCCGTCACACTGCAAAGATCAACCAATCGGTATCAATCCATCTTGATCGGAGTACACAGCCTCATCTTTCTCTCAAGGACGGACCGGAGGGTGTGGACTTCTGACCTTTAGGCAGCAGCCCATGTTACAGATGGAGAAACAGAGGCTCAGAGAGGTGTCATCATCTCTCACCCAAAGCCTCTGCAGGAAGGAGGCATCGGGAATGGCAAGCAGGCGGAGTCCAAGGCCGGGGTCGTAACTCCGATGCTCAGCATCCTCCCCCCTCCCTGATACATCCCACTTGCCACAAACGGGTCCCCTTCGGTGACTGGTGTCTGATCTGAGTCTCTGCCTTGGAGACTTGGCTGGGCGCCAGCCCTCAAGGGGGTGCTAGGGGTACATGGCGCTTTGACGGGTTCTGTGCCCCAAGGAGGTGTGATGACAGAAGGAACAGCTGTAAAACCCCACACAAGGGGAATGGACCTCAGGATTGTAGGAGAATGGATATACTGGGAGGTGTAAGTTTTAGCAAAGAAAGCCAACAACCCTATAATAATAATAACAATAATTATAATATATTAAGGGTTTAGGGGGTGGTCAGGTGGGAGAAGGAGAAGATAAAGGGGAACTGATATTAAAGAGTTCAAGAAGAAAGAAAGCGCATTCAACATGATGATGGCAGCAGCTGTACAGTCATGCTTGAGCTGTTGGATCCATGGAGCGTACTTATATATGTAAGAGTTCCTAGTGAATGTATGGATTGTGGTAAGAGTTGTATGAGCCCCCAATAAAATGAATAAGAAAAATCTCAGGTGAAGAGAGATGTCAGACAGTGTAAGACATGATAAAATAAAAATAATGTATCATTGATCAAGGGTTCGTGAGGGAGGGTGAGGACGGAGGGGAAAAATGAGGAGCTGATACCAAGAGTTCAAGGAGAAAGCAAATGTTTTGAGAATGATGATGGCAACAAATGTACAGATGTGCTTGACACGGTGGGTGTATGTATGGATTGTGATAACAGTTGCATGAGCCCCCAATAAAATATTGTTGTTGTTGTTGTTTTAAAAAAAGAGTGGATTGAGAACTTTGGCTGAAGAGCACAGGGGTGGGAGGGGGGGAAAGGGGGGTTGAAGCCATAATCTCCCAGCATCCCACCGGCTGCTCTCCCTCCTAGTGGGCAGACCCTCTGTCCCACTCTCACCCAGATAAGGTGATGTCTCCACCAGCCTCAGTGGGCGCTGGGTGAGGCCTCGAGCCCACACCTTCCCCCCCAACCGAGTCCAGCTGCACACAGTAGGTGCGCTGTACCTGCTGGGAGATGGACTGTTGATTGACCTGCTGGGGGGAGTGCCTTGCTCAGCCTCAGGAGCCCGGAGAGGCTTCATAAGGGCTTTTTGAAGATGATGAGAAACAGAACTGCCTTGTTAAGATTCCGGAGGCCTCTGATTCTTCTTGAGCGGCAATATCTTTCTTCCTTTTTCTTTTTTTTTTTTTTAAGTGCTGGCAGATAAGGCTGCACCAACTATCCTCTGGCAGCCCTGGGGAGGTGGGAGGGAGAGAGGGAGAGAGGGAGAGAGGGGGAGAGGGGGAGAGGGAGAGAGAGAGAGAAAGAGAGAGAGAGAGAGAGAAAGAGAGAGAGAGAGAGAGAGAGAGATCTGAGGCTTCTTGGTTTTTAAAGGGATACTTTTAAAATGCAGGCCTGCTGCTGAGTGCTAGCTGAAGGGGACACGAAGGGGCCCAGGAAGCTGCAGCTCCCAGGTACTGAGTGGGTCTCGAGGCGGCTGGGAGAATTGGAAGCAGTGTTGAGCTGGCATTGACCCACCTCTGCTGCCAGCAACTGACACCCTCAGGCCCTCTCTCCTCTCTAGACCTCAGTCTCCCCGGCTGCAGAGGTAGGGCCTCAAATGAGAGAGCCCCTGAGGTCTCTTGCTTGAGAAAAGGTCAAGCACGTGACCAAAGGAGAGGGGCTAAGGGAGAGGGTGCTGCTCCCACAGAGATGGGTGAACCCGCCCTAGAGACCATCAGAAAGATAACCCCCCCTTCCCTCCCCCCTGAGCTCCCTCTTGCAGGCACAGCCCCTTGTCAGTCCACCTCCTGGCATCCCTAGGCCCCACCGGGTGGGCCAGCCCCTTGCTGGAGGAGGTAGAGAAGAGACGTAATGCCTCTTTCCTGTTTATGAGTTTCTCATGAATCTGACAAAGGTTACAGAAGCACACACACACAGGCACCGCACATCAGTTCAGGGAGTTGACGGGCTTCTCTGAAGAGCCTTGTGAGCGCAGCAACCCCCTATTTAGGGGTTAAGTGAAAGAAAAAAAATACAAAGTTCAAACCCAACAACTGCTGAGAGAGAGAGAGAGAGAGAGAATGAAGGTCTGCTTCTGTCAAGATTGCAACCTGGGAAAGCCCCATGGGCAGTTCTGCCGTGTGCCCTAGGAACCCCAGTGGCTTAGTGGGTAAGAGTTGGGCTGCTAACTGCACAGCCACCAGTGGAAAACCACCAGCCTCTCCTTGGGAGAAAGACGGACTTTCTACTCCCAAACCCACAGGGGCCGTTCTCACCTATTCTCTGGAGTCTTTAGGAGACGGCATCACACAGTGGCAGGAGATGCTGTGACCTATAGAGGGGATCTGGGTGGGGAGCAAACTGATTTAATTTAAGCTCCTCTGAGCCCAGAAAGAAAGGGGAGGGGTTCTAAGACAGAGGATGCTTATGACCCTTCTTAACAGAAAAAGGAGTCCCTGGGTTAGGGACAACGGTTAAGGAACTTGTTTATGAACACCAAGGATAGAAGGTTAAAATCTACTCAGAGATGCTCCGGCAGAAAGGCCCACTTTGTAATTTTTTTGGAAACCAACTGTGCAGAACCCTAGGGAGCATAGATAGCACTCTACAAGGACATTCGTGCCCATGGTCACCATGAGTTTGAACTGCCTGGGCCGCAGCTGGTTACCAGCTAGCCAAGAAAGGAAAGCACTCACCTCATCCAGGCTACACTTGCTGGCTTGGTTCCGGTGTGTAGAGACCTAGTGCACGACAGAATGAAATGCCACCTGGCCCTGAGCCGCTTCTCAGGATTGTGCTCATGTTTGAGCCCAATGCCTCGGCCACGGTGTCAGTGCATCTTGACGAGGCCCTTCCTCTTTTACTAAATATTGAATGTCCCACGCATTAGCAAAAGAACAAAGAGCTCTGTCTCAGAAAAGTACAATCAGAGTGTTCCTTAGAGGCAAGGACTGTGGCACTCCATCTCACGTACTTTGGCCATGTTCTCAGGAGACCAGTCCACGAAGGGCTGGTGGAGGGTCTGGTGGAGGGGCAGGCTCCATCCACACAAAGGAAACAAACAAAGACATGACAACAAGTGTTGGTGCCGATGTGAGAGATTGGACCCCCTGCTCCCTTCATAGCTGGCAGCAGTAGTTCAACAGCTAGATCTCTTGTGGAGAGATATACCTCGGTCCTTGACCACGGGAGAAAGAATTCACGCCCAAGCCTGGTTCGTGATCCCAAAGAGTTTTATGAAAGGTAAAAGAAGCTTCGGGCTTATACAGGCACCTCAGGACACTGCACACCTCCACGTGGAGTCCTCAGGCCAGAGGAGATCGCTACATGACCACCGAGGAGCAGCTTGGGAAGCGGAAGGGAACACAAGACTCTGGATTCTGGCTGTTCAGGTCCTCTGCTGGGAGATGGGTTGACAATCCTGGTAGGCTCCATTGGCTGAATTGAATTCACCTGGCCCACATGGGTCAATCCAGGTGTAATGCCCATCTAGGTGTACCACCCCTTCCTGGCCAGAAGCCCGGACCTCTGAATATGCATAAAGGATACTCCAGTCCCTAAGCTAGCTACCTCACACAACCGCTATGGAAAACCTGGTGGGGTGTCGCCAACAGACAAGAGCTAAGAGGCCGAATGAACAGACAATCCCATTCTTAGATGTGTTTCCTAAATACCTAATGGACTTGCGATGTGGGAAAGAGAAAAGTCGTTCCCAGGATGTCCCCCCCAGTTATATGTCAAACCTAAGGTGCTGTTTGCTAGTACAGGGTCACTGACAATACACTGGGAGGTCAACTGCTTGAAGGTTATCTGCCTGAAGGTGGTCAGCCCTCTTGTCTGTCCCACCTAAGTAGGGCCCACTCCCTTCTGAGAAGGATAATGGCTTGTTCCTCCAAAGGAGAGCCCCCAAACACCTAAGCCAAGTCAACTCAGAGACGACCAAGGTTAGGCTGCCATCTTGACTGGAGAATCCACCTATCTTGCTACTTATATGCCTTCCTGTCATGCAAAGGCCTATTGTATAACCCCTCCCCCTTATGAGTGTGGTTACCTGCAACTAGGGGGACTTGCATGCCCCAGAGTGTACATAAGTCTTGGTTGGAAGCAAATTCTGTGTGTGTGTGTGTGTGTGTGTGTATCTGGCTGAAGTAATGGCAGTCCCAGCGGTGAGCACCTGCGTGCTTTACCTTGTCTGATAGCTTATTAATTTTACTTCTCACTGACACAACTGTCTATTGAACCCATTCGATTTGTGGAGGCTGGTACGCCACACCCCAAGTAGACATCAGCACACCTATGTCCAGTTGTTCAGATGCAGCACTATTTATAATAGCAAAAAAAAAAACCCCATCAAAACAATGGGAAGGGACAGCCTAAGTGTCCATCAGCAGGAAGAGCAGCAACATGTGTGGGGCACATGTCATTACATGGATGGATTGGGCTGGCATGATTCAGTCAAAAACTGCATGACCCTGATAGGTAGTTAGCATAGGGAAAGGGGGAGGCAAAAAAAAAAATGACAGCACATTATGCATGCTTAAAGATCCAAGTTTCCAGCCAGCAAGGCTACCATTGGATTGGTTCACCTGGGCCAGGTGAATGCAATCAGCCAATGGGGTCGACCAGGGATGTAAACCACACCTCCCCAGGGGAGAATTGAAAATGCCAAGTTTGTGCTTTTACCCAGTGGCTGCTCTGCAATGTAGGACACCAGGCTGCCATCCAGAGCAGACGCAGACCAGCGCCTGCTCTCAAGCCGTTTTGCTAGCTGGCAGTCGGGGTGGGGAGGGGGGGGATTTCCTGGGTGCTGATTTGAACCTGAAACTTCTTTTAACGTTCCTAAAACTGTTTGGATCACAAACCAGGTTTCGGCTTACATTCTTTTTTGCAGGGAGCCAAGGACAGAGGTATATTTCTGTTCCCGAGATATCGTACGACCCCACCTTCTTCAGAAGACGGGAACCCGGTTCTACCGATGCAGAGGGCGATGTAAAGGAGGAGGCGAGGGCAGACGCAGCAGCGCGTTCCTTTTGGATAAAACCAGCTCCAGTAGGGACCGAAGCCTTGGGGCTGAGCGTGTGGGCTCGGGAACCTTAGCTAGGAGGTCTGCAAGCTGAGTCCCGCACTGTCCCAGCAGTGTGACTTTGCACGTGGGATTTGAGCTCCCTCGGCCTCCGGATCCTCCTCTTCAAAGGGGGTGGGGGTGGGGCGGGAGGTGACTGCATTTTTTTGAGTTATGCTAAACCAGGGTTCCAGGAAGGGATCTGCTGCAATTGTGGTGCTGGTGAAGAGTAAACTGAAGGAGCACATTCATCAGTCTGGGAAGAAGTACAGCCGAAGTGTTCCTTAGAGGGGAGGCTCCAAGACTTGGGTCTCACGTACTTCAGACATGCCCGGTGAGGCCAGCCCTTGGAAAAGGACATCAAGCTTGGTAGAGGGGAGGGGCAATGACAAAGAGGAATGCCCTCAACAAGGTGGATGGAGGATGGCGTTCCGTTGTGTATGGGGTCCCTGTGGGTTGGAATCCGCCAGGGTTCCACACTGGGAGAGGGGACCCATTTGCCACTGGGAGCTTTTTTTCTGTGCTTTAACAGTCATTCTATTGGGGGGGGGGTATCTTACAGATCTTATAACAAGCTATGCTTCAGTTGTATCGACCACAACTTGTACAAACGTTGCCATCATTTCCAAAACATTTTCTTTCTACTTGAGCCCTTAGTATCAGCTCCTCTTTTTTCCCTTCTCTCTCAGACCCTCGTGAATCCTTGATCAATGATGTATTATTTTGTATCTTGCACCATCTGTTATCTCTCTTCACCCACATTTCTGTGATTCGTCTCCCTGAGAGGAGGGGGTGTTATATAACCAACCTTGTGCTCGGTTCCCCCCACACCCCATTTTTGCCAAAGAAGGCTTTTCCAAGGGAAGCCCCCCCCCCCGCCTCCTTGAACTGCCTTCCAGTTAGAAGCTTGGGCTGGATCTTGCTTCCTGAACCAGCTGGAAGCAGGGGGGCTCATCCTGGGTCCCCTCTAGCGCTGGCGAATCAGCATTTGTATCATTTTCCTCTAATCCCCAGGTGGTGCATCCACAATATGGGTTCCTAAAGAGCCAGGAAGGGATGAAAGTTTTTCCCACCCCGCGGGGAAGCAGAGGCCAAACCAGGCTAAGGGAGAGGACCCAGCTGGGGAGCAATGAAGCCCTGCCTTCCCCCTTCCCCTTGGCCTCCTATCTCCAGCATCTCAGGATGGAGGTTCCACACTCATTCTTCCCAGGCAGCTTCCTCCCAGCTGACTCTGCTGCCCCTCCCGAAATCGGCAGCCTGGTTAAGGTTGTCACCGGCTATGTTTGGAGCCAGCCATCACTCAGTGCGCTGCAGTGAGAAGAAGCTGCGGGCCAGAGGCGCAGAGCAGAACCCAGCATGGGGTGCAGGTGGGCCATTTGCATGTGAACCCCTCCATCACCAGGAACATAAAACACGGCTCAGACACGCGGGAGGGTGGGGGGGAGGGGGGAGGAGAGATCATTCGATCGCGGCAATTATCACGTGCTAAGTCTTACCATGTGTGGGACATGCAGCCCAGCCGAGCTCCGACTGCATCCTGGCATTTAATCCACACCACAAGCACTGGGATCCCGTGGAACCCAGGGCACTGAGCGGTTAGATCACGTGACTTAGGGGACACACAGCCTGTGGGTGGACCGGTCAGGACATCCAGGCACTAAACCTTAGTAGGCTGGCTCGTAAGCACAGAGTGGAGAGACCTCGGGTCAGGGGCTGGTGCGTTCCCCAAGTCCATCTTGTTGGACTGCACAGTGCTCAGAGCTGATGTCCAAAATGTCACAACGTCTCCCACAAAAGTCAATGCTCTGTCCTTGCAGGACAACTGGTGAGTTGGGAGGGGGGGGTAGGGCCACAGAACATACTCCGACCTCTTTAGAAAGCCAACCACCCATGGCTGGTGACCTCTTCTGCCCCTGCTGGGCATTTCAGGTTGAACATACTTATAGTCATAAGAGTTCCTGTGCCCTTCACGGAGACACTAGAGGACAGAATAGAACCGCCCCATTCAGGTCCCTACTGCCACTTGTCTGTCACCATCATGGTCAACAGAGGGAAGATGAACTTGTCAAGGATTTTGTTTCAGTCAGATCCACCATCTGTGCTCAGGGAAGCAGTAACCAAGAGGTCGAAGAACACCCTGCATCGGCTCACTCTGTTGAAGAGCAAGGATGTCACTTTGAAGACTTAGGTGCTCCTGACCCACACCCTGGTATTTTCAGTCACCCCATACACATGTAACAGCTGAACTTTGATAAGGAAGCCCAGAGAGGAATCAATGTATTGAATGACGGTGCTGCGGAAGAGTATGGTCAAGACCATGGGCTGCCAGAAGAACCTACAAACCCGTCTTAGAAAAAGCACAGCCCAAGGGCTCCCTAGAGGCAAGGATGAGGCAAAGATGGTGAGACTTCATCTCAGGTATTCAGGAGACACCTGGAGATGGGCATCATGCTTGGGCCAGCAAAAAAGAGGAAGACCTGGGACGGAATGGATGGCCACAGTGGCTGCATCGGTGGGTTCCAAACAGGACAGCACTGAGGACGATGGCACAGGGCCAGACTGTGTTTAGTTCTTTTTTTAAAAAAATCATCTTACTGGAGGCTCGTACAACTTTTACCACACACACCACACAAGTACTTTTGTACATTTGTCTCCCCTATCCATCTCAAGGCACTTGCTTTCTGCTTCAGTCCCTGGTGTCCGCGCCTCATTCCCCCTCCCCCACTTCCCTTCTCCCATGAACCTGATGATTTAGAAATTATTATTTTATCCTATCTTATACCATCCAACGTCTCCCTTCACCCACTTTGCCAATGTCCATCTCCTGGGGAGGAGGTTCTATGTAAATCTTTGCAATCTGTTCTCCCTTTCTACCCCACCTTCTCTCCACCTTCCCATTATGGCCCTTCTCACCACTGGTCCTGAAGGGTTCCTCTGTCCTGGATTCCCTGTGTTTCCAGCTCCTATCTGTACCAGTGGACCTCCTCCAGTCCAGGTAGAATTGAGATTATGATAGTGGGGGTGAGGAGGAGGAGCATTTAAGAACTAGAGGAACATTGTATGTAGTACATTGGGTCACTACGAGTCAGAAGAGACTCAAGGGTCCCGAACAACTACCTGGGTTCCATTGTTACGGAAGCAGGCTGCCAAGGCTTTCTAGCGCGTTCAGACCATGGACCTGATGGTTAACAGCCCCATCCTCAACCCTCGTGCCACCAGGACGCCTTAACATCGTAGGCGGTAATAATCATTGCTATCACTTACCGGAGTGCTCACTGTGTGCCCAGCACACCATTGCAAGAGAAGAAGAAAGAGTGGATCTTACCGGGGAGTTGGTACAAATGGCACTTGGCTGCTCATTGAAAGCTCAAACGCTTGAGTCTACCCTGTGGTGCCTCAACAGAAAAGGCTGGCTCTCCACGACTAGAAAACCAGCCCTTGAAAATCCGACAGTTCTTCCGCGACGCCTGTGGGTTTGCCCTGAGTCAGAATCGCGGCACCGGCAACTGGTCACTGGTGAAGACACAAGTAACTAATGGTCATGGAGTCACTTTAGACCCGGACGGAGTGAGGTCTCTGATCCCAAACAGCTGTACGGGAGTTGATAACCTAGGCTGCGACTCAAGGCAAGGCTGGCGGGCTCACCAAAACAACGTCTACCCAACAGCTCGCGCCGTTTTTAAGCTTGCGCTGTGATCTAATCCTTCTCTAGGTGTGTTCCTTGGCCCCTCTGCCTGTCTCACTCAACATGCCCTCCCTGAGCCTTCTCAGTGCTCCCAGCACCCCCAGGAGGCTGAAAACGGGTCTCTCTCTCTCTCTCTCTCTCTCTCTCTCTCTCTCTCTCTCTCTCTCTCTCCAGCACCCACCTCCCTCCCTTGGGTTGCAAACTTGAATAGCAACTGCCTGCTGCCCACCTCCATCTTGGCCCAATCTGCAGCAAGTGGCCTTCTTCCTACACCTGGTCCCTCCCTCCTCTTACCTCCAGCTCAGTTCATGTCTCAGCATCCACCCAGCTGCTTAGACCAGGAGTGTGTGTGTGTGTGTGTGTGTGTGTGTGTGTCCTTCCATCCCTCTTCCTGGCTTGCCCATGCCTGACCCCCATCCACTTTTGCCACAGGTTTCCCTAGACCAGCGGTTCTCCACCTGTGAGTCACAATTCCTTGTAGGGGTCCTCAAACGATGGCCACCCACAGGGCCAGGCTGGCCCTGTCCTCTAGGCTCCCTGCAGTCGACATCGTTGGGGTGGCGGTGGGCGGTGGCTGAGTCGTGCTGCGTCCTTACGTGCTTGGAATCGTCCTCATGGGCTAGAGTCTTGGGAGTGGAAAGAGTGCGGCCCTGCATGTGTGTGCTCAACCCTAATGCGATGCCAAAGCACGCTTCCGAAACAGGCAGACCCATCTGCGCTGGACAGAAGCGCCTGGCCCCGGGGGATCTGACCGCCCACCGGGGTCTCCCTGATGGCCTCTCACAGAGGCCAGTGAGATGGGATTTGGGCAGCGGAGCTGGGCTCCCCTTTAGAAATGGACATGACCTTGAGTCTAGAAGTCACGGGACCCCCCTGGAGAGAGGAGCCCAGCCAAACGGAGAGGCCGCCAGAGACCCCAGAGCTTGATCGCTCGGGCGCACGCGCGCCAGGAAAGCGAGACGATTTTGCGACATGAAGTGGGTGCATCTCAGGGGAGGTTTGGGGTGTGCACTGAAGACCCCATTCGGTGGGTTTCGGATTTCCTTCAAAGACCTGGTTTGGGTTTTCAAGCCACCCTCCTCCTGCCCCCTCCCCGGCGGCCGTATAACGTCGGCTCCTCTCAGAGCACAAATCCAACCGAAGGTAAAAAGAGACTTTAAAAAGCTTATTTCTAAAATCCTCATAAGGTGTTTGGGACATCAAATAGCTCTTAAAAACCAGGACAGGACTTTCATGATTTAAGTGTAAACGATGCGGACACATATGGCTCCCATTTGCCCCGGATTCCTCCTCATTTTAAAAGTGAAAGGCAGGCCGGGCCGGGAAGTGGGAGGTGGCCTGGACCTCTTGGAGCGTCGACTCAGGCAGCACTTGGCCTCCTGGGCCTGGAGGCGAGAGCGTGGATGTGCGGGGCGGGTGCTGCTAGGAAGACCGACCTTGTTTAAATCCTGACTCCAGGGTCCCGGCTTGGACGTCTCGGACGGAAAGCTACAGTGTCCAACCTCTGGTTCTCCACGTTGACTCTGGCTCACAGTGGCCCTGTAGTACAGAGCAGACCTGCCCCTTCGGGCTTCTGAGATTCTGCATCTGGGTGGGAGCAGTCGGCCCCATGGTCGACGGTGAGTTCACTCGGAAGGACTTTGGGCATCTGCCCAACGTGGGACGCGCGAGACACCGGGGTCCCCCAGGAGCAGAGGGCCTCACCTCCCTTTGGATCCCAACTGCAGAGAGATGGGTGCTTCTGGGTGTCGAGCTGAGTACGGAGCCCTGGTGGTCACGGGCTGGGCTGCTCCCCTCAAGGTCCGCAGTTCAAAACCGCCAGCTGGAAGGGGCGCCTGAAGCTTTGATGAGTGAAGCAGTCCCACGACTAGTCCCACGACTAGTAGTGAATCCAGATCCCAAGGCTGGTCCCTCCCCCAACCTTCTGACTTGATATATCTGCCTTGGAGCCCCTGGGATCTCTTTCCTGTGATCCAGTTCGATGGATCCTGCTGGCCTGGATTAGGAAGAAAGACCTGGTTCATCGACTTCTGAAACCATCCCACAGATCGCCAAGGGCCACCCACGGTCCATCGGGTGTCATGTACAATGACCCTGTGGACCCGAAGCTCCCTCACTATCCCTACTATGCCCCTTGGCTTGGCAGGAGATATCAGGGGCACCAGATGCCTACCTCCTCAAGAAAAAAAACCCAACACATGAGGATCTAGCCGTGGACATTTCCGACTGACCACACCTCTTCAGTCAAAGCTGGACACTGAAATCAGCAGACGGCATGAGAATTTGAGTCCAGGTGCTAGTGAAGACTGTTCAAAGAGTCAGGCACTGCCAGAACAAACCAACCTGTCTGGGAAGAAGTAACAACAGAAAGCACCTTAGAATGGAGGTCCGTGCTTGGGACAGGGGATCGAAGAGACCAGTCCCTGGGAAAGGGAGTCATGCTTGGTAGAGGGCAGCTCATCCCAGGAAGACCCTGGGCAGGTTGGATCAACACCGTGGCTGCCACAAGGAGCTCTGATGAGCAATGGTGATGCTGACACGGGAGCCTTCAGGGTTGGTGCTGCAAGGTCACTGTGGGTCACCAAGAGTCGGAAACAGTTCAGACACCACCTCTTGACAAGGGCTGGGCAGGAATCAAACTAAAGGTGCCAAGAAGATGGAAGAAACATGGATGCATTTCCCTTCCTGCTCCCCCTCCTTTCTGCCCTACTTCCCCACCACAATCATCCCAGAGGCCACACTCTGGGCCCAGACGCCCGCCTTATATCCCTGCGCTCCCATGCCAGGGGGACATAAAGTCCCACAAAGAGTTAATCCCTAAGTAACCAGCAACCCAATAAATTCTGACTGGCCAAACACACCCCAATCATCATTAGTCACAGTTTGTTGGCTCAGGGTCCTCCCTGCAGCTTATCTCCCTGGCTTCTGTCCTCTGCCTGGCAGCGGCCATATTTCACAGCCTGAAAACACATGACCCCAGGGTCACAGGGAAATGAGAAGCCCATTCAACAGGTCTGCCAGGGGCTGGGCCAGGGACGGAGAGTGAGGTCAATCCGGGAGAACAGTGGAGCACAAGCTCTAGAGGTCCAGAGATTGACTCTCCCTGCTATGAAGCAGCCACAAGGACTCTGGTGGTTCAGCTCCAACAGAAAGGGCTCTGGTTATGGGCGGGGCCTCCACAACTAATTTGCATATCATCTCCCAGGATGCTTCGGGAGAGATGGTTCTATAGGGAATGCTGTAATATGAGATGAGGTAGGTGTGAGTTCCATCCGTGTGGGGCTTGATTGGCCATCCAGGTGATCTGCTCCACAGAGCAGGCATCTTTATGGAAGTAGACCACCCCCCCCCCGTCCCCCAGGCTTTTTGTATTATGTGCTAGGCTGCTAACCACAAAATCAGCAGTTCAAAACCACCAACCGTTCTGCTAGGGAAACATGGGGCTTTCTGTTCCCATAAAAAGTCACGGTCTCAGAAGCTCACAGGAGCAGTTCTACCCTTTCCTATGAGTCCATGTGGACTTGATGGCTGCCATTTTGGTTTCTAAGGACCCTGAAGAGCCTTGGGGGCCCCATGAGGTAAGCATTGGGTGGTGCTCCCATGAAGACTGGCTGCCTCCGAAACCTAAGGGGGCAGTTCTACTTGGTCCTTGCAGGGTCCCTATGAGTCACAACTGACTGACCCCAAGACAGTGGTAGATTTGATTGGGATTTTTTTAAAAGTCTATGGAATCATCCCCAGCTGGGACACCCTAGCCAAGTTCCAAGAGCCCTGCTAGGATGCAGAAGTGGGCACCAGTGTCTGTGGGGAAGGAGATGGAGCAGGTCACGAAAGGCCTGAAGCACACACAAATCCACGTGGGCAGTCCAACCAGATCGCTGTGCGGGGGCACATGCTCGTGCTCATTAACCTGTGATCAAGAGGGGCCTACCCCCGGAGAAGAACAGCAGGCTGGGCACAGTAGAGGGTCCATGGAAAAAGAGATGATGGACACCATGATTGGCATTGATGGCACGATGGCCTATGAGGACAGGGTGGGACAGGACTTCCTTCTGGTCTGTGCAGGGTGGCCAGATGCCAGAGTCTGCTCAGGGCACACCCTCCAACCCCCCACCAGCCACTGTTCCAGATCACTGGGTCCTTTTTCCTGCAGAGTTGTGGGGTGGGTTCGAACCGCCACCCTGTGGGTGACTGAGCGTCAACCCTTTGCACTTAGAATGGTGCAGTCAGAAGGTGGAAAGAGAGGTGTAGGAGGAAGGAGACAGTCTATTCTATGGAGGGGTTGTTAGGGGGCCATCGGGTCAATCCCGACCCATACAACGAGATCAAACAGAACAGAACATCGCCTGGCCCTGCGTCGTCCTCACAGTTCTGATGCTTACACCCGCGTTTGCAGCCACTGTGTCCATCCAGCTCATCAAGGAGCTCCCTCTTTTTTCAC
>PVJH01039923.1:0-16070 GCA_004026705.1 Nesogale talazaci | reverse complement strand
TCTTCTGTTCTTTCAGAGATGAACCCACTGTGTCAAATACATCAAGTGCAGTAAGTTGTCACGATCTCCAGGAGCTCCGGGCTTGGGCTTCCTATCTGGCGGCCATCTTCCCAGAGTTCCGAATATGGTCATTTCTAACCTCTGAGGGCTCAGGGGGCCCTGGCGGTGGAGTGGTTACAAATTGGGCTTCCATCCTCAAGGTCAACAGTTTGAAACCACCAGCCGCACCAAGGGAGAAAGACGGGCTTTCTGTTCCTGTGAACAGCTCCGGTCTCGGGAACCCAGGGGCCAGTTTGACCCTGTCCCGCAGGGTCACCGTGTGTCGCCATTGATTGCGGGCAGTAGCTGACCGTATTAGGCATTTGACTCTCCCGCTGCTTCCTAAGGCTGGCTGTTTATTGGACCGGGAGATGGAGGTGGGGCGAGGTGGGGTCAGCGCCACCCACTCACAGCAGGTGGGGGGTGGGGTGGGATGAGGTCATCCGAGACTTTCACCCTGCGGGTGCTGGCAAACACTGCTGCCCATCTCCTCTCACCGGCCCTCTCCTGCCTTAGGACAGGCGGGCGTAGGGCACTGGGGGGGTGCCCTCGGGAAATAACTTGAGGGAGAAATCCAGGGCGCTGGCAGCCTGAGTCAACATCCCCAGAGAGATGGCGTCGATGTGGGGTCCGCAGAACTGAGGGAGGTTGCCCAGGGTGATGCCCCCGCTGGCTTCCACGCCCAGGCTCGGGAACTGGGCTTTCAGCAACGCCGCTGTGGGGTGCAGCTCCTGCAGGGGGGGGAGGGGGCGGGTAAAAGCCGACGGGATGTGAGAGGCCCCCCCCCTTTTGTGCCCCACCCTCACCCCGCCCGCTCGACTGCCTCACCTCGGGCCTGAAGTTGTCCAGCAGAACAAGGTCGGCGCCGGCCTGCGCGGCCTGCACAGCCTCCTGCAGGCTGCCGCACTCCACCTCCACCTTCAGCGTGAAGCTGGCCGCGCCCCGCGCCCCTCGGACCGCCTGGCAGGGGAGGCCGAGTGCAGGGGCTTCTGTGAGCTGGGCCAGCCTCCCAGAGACCCCAGATGGACACCCACACCCCACCCCAGCCCGGCCATCTCAAGGCCACGCTGATAGGGTGCCCCTGGAGGATGAGGTCCAACAGACCACGTGGCTTTCCCAGACGGGAGCCCTTGGCAGGGGGCAAAAGTCTTGCTCCCACAGAGCGGCTGGGTTCCTCGAAGGCTAACCGTGTATATGTGTGTGTGTGTGTGTGTGGTCAGCAGCTTGAAATCACCCTCCACTAAAGTAGAAACTTTCTTCATTCCCTAAAGAGTTAGAACCTTTTCTGCATACAATTGATGTATGTATGGATTGTGAGAGGAAGTGTATGAGTCCCCAATAAAGTGATTCATTAAGGGGGGGGGGGAGAGGAGCTTATACCAAGGGCTCCTCCAGGCTCGCTGTGAGTGGACAGTGAGTTTGCTCCTGGGTTTGGTGAGTCCTAAGTGGTCACTATCTGGCATTCAGACCTGAGTTCAGAGTGACTCAGAATCTGAAACATGGCCCTGGGGCTGGGGAACTGAGATCCAGGAAGTGCCAGTGACCTGCTCAAGGTCATACTACCATGGTCAGTAGGGCTGCCCAGGGCTTGGCCTCACAGAAGAACGACTGTCAAGAGCAGGCGTCCCCAAACTGTGGCCCGCAGGCCGTACGCAGCCCGCCGAGGACATTTATCTGGCCCGCCAGGTGTTTTTGCCGCCACTGCCTGGCCTGCTTAGCAGCCGACTCATCGACTGTAGTCTGGCCCTCCAACAGTCTGAGGCACAGTGAACTGGCCCCCTGTTTAACAAGTTTGAGGACCCCTGGTCAAGAGTGATTGTACTTCGCAGAGAGGGCTAATGAGACATCCAGCAGGTTTGCACCTCTGGCCTCCAGGGCGTGGCTGTGGGGTCTCTGGGGGGAGGCTTTGAAGAGGGCCGGGGTGGGCAGGGCAGAGGCTTGGCCAGACACCCACCTTTTCCACACCACCAGCTGCCACGATGTGGTTGTCCTTCACCATCACCAGCCCCCCCAGATCATAGCGGTGGGAGGCAGCCCCCCCCACAAGGAGCCCGTATTTCTCCACCAGTCGGAAGCCCGGCGTGGTCTTCCTCGTGCCCGCTACGTGGCCGGCCCAGCCAGTGCCCCTGGCAGCCTCCACAGCAGCCGCGGCAGCACTGGCCACACCACTGCAGCGGGCCAGCACGTTCAGGGCCACCCGCTCACCCAATAGCAGGCAGTGGGCAGGGCCCCGCACCTCGGCCACCTTAACCACGGGCACCAGTCTGGATCCCTCCGGGAGGGACCAGCAGACCTGGCAGTTCAGTTGGGCAAAGACAGCATCAAAGAAAGGCCGCCCAGCCAACACCCCAGGGGACTTGGCCCACAAGGCCGCCTGCACGGGGGCCGCTCCGGTGACTGAGGCTGTGTGGTTGAGACCCGGGCAGTCTTCTCGGAGCCAGGCGTCTGCCAGGGCCGACAGGGTGGTGGGAGGCAGCAGGAAGGCGAGCTCTGGGAGGGAAAAGGAGAAACAGCCGTGACTTGGGTAGCCAGCGGTGAGAGTCCACACTGGGGGCACGTCAGGAGCCCTGGTGGTGTGGTGGGTTACACATCGGACTGCTCACCGCAAGGTCAGTGGTTCAAAACCAGCAGCTCTGCTGGAGAAAGAGGGGACCTTCTACTCCTATGCAGAGTTTCAGGCTTTTCCCCTCACAGAGGGGTCCCGGGGAAGAGATGAGCCAGTCAGGGTGCAGGATAGCACTGAGGAAACACACAATTTTCCTCTGGCTCTTTGGTGCTTCCTTCCCCCCACTACCATGACCTCAATCCTACCTTACAAATCGGATTAGATCAGAGCATGCACACTGCTACAGAGACTGCTACAGTGTCTGCCCGCAAGACAGGGAATCCAGGGTAGATAAACCCCTCAGGGCCGACAAGGAGAATAGAGATACCAAGAGAATTAGGGGAGGGTGTGGGGAGAAATCGGGACTTGATCACAAGGATCAATCTAGAACCCCCTCCCAAGGGGACGAATAACAGAAGTGGGGGAGGGGCGCCAGAGGACAATGTAAGATATAGAAAAAATAAACTAGGACTTATCAAGGATTCGTGAGGGAGGGCAGACGGGAGGGAAAGAATTGGCAGGCTGATACTGAGCTCAAGTGGGAAGAGAATGCTTTAAAAATTGATGATGGTGCTGAGCCCTGGTGACGTAGTGGTTGTTCGCAGGACTGCGGCCCACTGGGATGGAGGTTCAATTCCAGCTCCACAGGAGCAAAGGCTGGGCCTCCTACTTCCACCACCAGAGGGCAGTGATGCATAAAAAAGCTAAAAAAAAAAAAAACAACCAAAAATTGATGATGGCAGCATATGTGCAAATGTGCTTGACACACTGGATGAATGTCTGGATGTGATAAGAGATGTAAGAGCCCCCAATAAAAGTATTTTTTAAAGTACTTCCTCAATGCAAGAACATTTTGTCCTATTAAACTGGCATTCTATGATGCTCACCTTTCTGACATGCTCACTGACGACAAATGTGTGCATAAGCAAATGTGGTGAAGAAAGCTGGTGGTGTCCTGCTATCAAAAGATAAAGTGTCTGGGGTCTTAAAGCCTTGAAAGTAAACAAGCAGCCATCTAGATCAGAAGCAACAAAGCCCACATGGAAGAAGCACACCAGCCTGTGTGACCACGAGGTGGCAAAGGGATCCCGTATCAGGCATCCAAGAACTGCAAATAACATCATTAGAAATGAGAGGGAGCACAGATTGGGGACCCAAAACACATCAATAGATGAAGTGACAGCCCCTTACAGAGGGGTCGCAGGGAGCCAATCAAGGTCTAGAGTAGCAACAATGAAATAGACAACTTCCCTGCAGTTCTTAAATGCTTCCTCCCTCCACTCCCCAACTATCACGATCCCAATTCTACCTTACAAATTGACTAGACCGGGGATGTACACCGGTACGGATAGGACCTGGAAACACGGGGGATTCAGGAACTTAGAAAGTAGGCAGGGAGAACCAATTGCAGGGATCTCCATATGACCTCCTCCTTGGGGCATGGACAACAGGGAAGTAGGTGAAGGGACACGTCGGACAGTGCATGATGACAAAATAATGATAATCTGTAGATTATTAAGAGTTCGTGGGCGAGGGGTTGTGGGGGAGGGAGGGGAAATATAGGGAGCTGATACCGGGGGCCTAAGTGGAAGGAGGATGTTTCGAGAATGATGATGGCAGCAGATGTGCAAATGTGGACCGCATACAATTGATGTATGTGTTGATCATGCCGAGAGTTGACTTAAGTCCGCAATAAAATGATTTTTTAAGTATTAAAAAAAAAAGAAGAGTTTCAGTCTCAGAAACCCATAGGGATAGTTCTACACTGGAAACACCTGAATGTTGGTGTTTGGTTTTGTAAGCAGTCTGAGTGACGACTTGGGACATCGGAGGGGAGGCAGTGGGGCAGAGAAAGGGCCCTGTGAGTGGGACCAGGGGGCCAGATGGAGCACATGAAAGCAGCAGAGGACACCTAGCCCAGGACACGTTTCTGATACGCCCGCAGTGATGTCTCAGTTTAAATATGTTTGTGGGAGCCCGCCCTTCCAATTCCATGTTGCCATGAACTTTTGGAACTCCCCTTCCTAGATCTGAGGCACTATTTGGGTAAAGTGACCAGACGTCCCTCTTTGGACAGGACAGTCCAGATCATAAACAATTTTTCCTGCATCCCGAGGCGTTTTAAAATAGTCCCGATTTTTGGAAAGAATGCACGACCAGCTAGAGAACGGTAGGAAAATGGGAAGGGATTATTCCCCCCTCTACACACACACCCCCCCTCACCCCCGGTCAATGGTGTCCCGCTTTACCAATGTTAAAATCTGGTCACTTTGTATTAGGGACATAAAGTCTACAAAGCTACACTCGCGGCCACGGAGGGCCGACTCACAGCAGCCCTCCAGGACAGGGTAAAACTGCCTGTGGGCTTCCGAGACTGTCACTGTTCACAGTTGAGAGCCTCCTCTTTCTCCCTCGAGTAGCTGGTGGCTTTGAACCACGGACCCTTGCAGTTGTTAACTTAACACGCAACCACGGCGCCACCAGGACTCCGGTCTCAGAACACACTGAGGGACATGGGTCTTGCTGTCATCTCCCCCTGCCCCTGCCCCCATTGCTTATTCAAAGGCAGCTCTGAAGGGCAGTCTGCGCGGCCTCTGGCCAGCCTGGAGCTGTGGCGGCCGCTATGCCCACGTGGAAGCAAAGCCCGTGGGGTCCAGGAGAGCGGGGGTTCCACAGGCGGCTCCTTTCCCAGGGCACCCCCGATTCCCCACAAGTCTTGGTGAGATACACGCGGCCTTTCCTTCTCGGAGCGGTTCCCACCCCCACAGGTTGCGGTTTCCGGGGTCTCACTACCCTTCAACAAGCTGCACCCTGCTGGCCAAGCGAGTTCAGTGTAGGCCTATGAGCCAGAGGTCGGCGGTTCACACCCACCAGCCGCTCCTCAGGAGAGGCGACGAGGTCCCCAGGGAGCAGTTCTGCTCTCTCGAGAAGCCTCGCCGTGGGTTTGAATCGACGGAGCATGGCCCCCATCCCGGGTGTGCCACCCGGACGCCACCTTGCAGCCTTTCCAGTTGGCCTGGGGGTGAAGACCAGAAAGACCACTACAGTGTGAGTGTGAGCGGTGCGACCTGGCAGGGAGAATTCCTTCTGCCTCCTAACCTTCTACACACACACACACACACACACACACACACACAGAGTCATTGCCAGTGGCCCACGGTGACCCTCTACATCAGAGGAGAAGTGCCCTGTGTGTCTCCGAAACTGTGCCGCTCTATGGGAATAGACAGCCTCCTTCTTCTCCCTCAGGCCTACTGGTGGTTTTGAACTGTTCACCTCGTGGTTCGCTGTCCAACGCGCACCCCCTGCGCCACCAGGGCTCCCAGTGGAGGGCCTCTTTTCTTTGCAGACCAGAGAGGGGAGGCAGGCGTCACGAGGTCACAGAGTCCAAACCAGGCAGCTGGTGGCTGTGTGTCCCTTCCCCGTTTACTGTCCGGCTGGGAGCCGTCTCCACGCCCACGTGTCTAACAAACTGGTCTCTCGGGAGGGGCGGGCTGCTCCAGGAGGAAGCAGGGCTGGGAAATTGGGCGTAAGGCCCCGTGGGAAGAGGCACCGTTTCAGGATCGCGGGCAAATCAGAGTTACGGACACGGCGGTGTCTGAGGCCCTCCGGGGAGGCCATCTTGCTTGGGGCCACGGTCAGGGCCCGCTGAAGCAGCAGCCGGGAGATGTCAGCACGCATGCGTTGGGCGGCTGCTGCTCAGGCCTCTTGGACGTGCTGAGGAGCAAGGGTAAAGCCTTGGGGACGAAGATGATCCAGGCCGTGGGATTTGCAGTTGCCGCAGCCTGCGAGAGCTGGACCTCGAATGAGGCAGACTCGGTGCATTTGAAAGGCGCTGGCGAGGACGACGGAGAGCGCCGTGGCGGGCCGAGACGACCAACAGATCTGTTTCGGAAGAAGCCCAGCCAGGCCGCTCCTCAGAAGCCAGGAGCACGCGTCTGCCTCTGACATACTTTGGCCGTGTTGTCCGGAGAGACCCGTCGCTGGAGCGGACATGGCGTTTGGTAAAGTGGAGGGGCGGCGGATCAAAAGGAAGGCCCTTGGGGCCGTGAAGGTCGATTGTGCCAACCTGGCCGATAAGCACATGCATGCGGGATGAACTGAAGGGCGGACAGAGGAATGGTTCGGGGAGCGTCGCCTGTCTGGTCTCTTGCTCTCTGATGGTCGGAGCAGGTGCAGCTCCTTACCTAGTTCTCTGCCTCCGCTGGCAAGGCTCACTTCCTGCGAGACATCCCTGAGGAGAAGCCGCCTGGACCTCCCCCTCAAGCCGCAGCCCTGGGTGCTGGAGCGGCCGCGTGGAGACCCCTGCCAACCCTGAGATGCTGACACACTCACGGATTCTGCTTTCCTCCTGCAGTCGGCATCATGGCGTGTATTTGGTGAGATGTAGAAGGGCTTTGTAGATGGGCGTCGGCCCTCCAGGCTAATGTCGGACTGATGGACTCGGACTGGGCTGGGTTGAGATGCTTCATGAACAATTGCCCTTACACAAAACTCTCTCTTATATAATATACGTGTCTGTGCATATTGTTTCTCTAGCCTACCCAGACTGACACAACAAGGTGGTTTGACAAGAGTGGCCTCCAGCCTAAGAATCATCATGCAGAGGACGCAGGGCCGGGCAGTGTCTCGGTCTGTTTTACGCAGGGGGGGTCACTGTGAACTGGCACCCTCTCCATGGCTGCCCACATGGACAAGGCGGCCCACAGAGTACCACTAAGAGGCTGGACCGAGCATGATACAACATTGCCATCTGCTGGCCAACGCCAGACCTGCAGGCTCAGGAGCGGGCACGGCCCCTGCTTAGGAAGAGATTTGCTTCTGGTGGAGGTGAAAGGGCGCCAGCAAAAAGCAGGCACCTCATGTCTGACCTTTCTTCCCCTCGGCCAAGTCCCCCATCCTCACCTACCTACCCGGTCCATCTGAGCTACCGAGGTCAGCGGCTGGGCGTGGCCCTCCCTGCCCCTAGTCGCTCACCAATGCCCCGTTCCTCCATTCTGTGCCAGCCGTGCCCAGCCTCGGAGCTGGGAGCCAAGACCATGAAAGGAATGAAGACATGGTCCTGGCTCCACACAGCTCCTGGTCTACCTGGGGAAGAAGCCTTCCCACGGACAGCTGTGACACGGAGACACCCCCTCCCCCCCCCATCCTTTCCAAGTATGTGCTAAAGTCGATATTAGGATTTAGAGGATGATTATTAATGATTATTAATGATTATTAATGATCTCCACATCGCAGATGGCACAGCTCTGCTTGCTGAAAGTAATGGAGACGGGAAGCCCCGATTCGTGAAGACCAAGGACTGTGCAGTCTTCGGTACGGAAAGAAAACAAAATTCCTCACGACGGGGGGCCAACCGGTCACCTCGCGAGCCATAGAGAATTTCCTCCTGTTTAGATCCACCACCCAGGCTCACAGGAGCAGCTCCCAGCAATTCAAAAGATGAGCCTTGGCTGAGCCCCGGTGGCGTCGTGGTTGTGCGCGGGACTGCGGCCCACTGGGATGGAGGTTCGATTCCAGCTCCACGGAGCAAAGGCTGGGCCTCCTACTCCCACCACCTGAGGGCAGTGATCCCCAAAAAACAAAACAAAACAAAAGACAAGCCTTGGGTCAGTCTGCTGCAAAAAGCCCTCATTGGAGTGTTGAAAAACCCAGATGCTGCTTTGAGGACCAAGGGGTGTCCGGCCCAAGCCGTGGTGTTTCCACTCACCTCCCCTGCACGTAAGAGTGGGCCGCTGGATAAGGGAGAGCGGAGAGACACGATACCTTTGAACTTGGTGCTGCTGGCGAAGATGGGAAGTCCCAGGAGTCGCCCAAAGAACGAGTCGGTCTGTCTTGGAAGAACTTCAGCCAGGATGCTCCTCAGAGGCCAGGAGGGTGAGACTCGTGTCTCACTTAGGTTGTGGTCAGGAGACCAGTCCCCAGAGGAGGACATCGTGGAGAGGCAGCAAGAAGGAGGCGGGGTCATGTACGAGGACGGTGGGCGCCGGACTACAGGGATGGGCGCACACATCATACCTTGGAGGCTGGCCCAGGCCTGGGAGATGCTTTGTCTCGTTGAGCTCCGTGGCAACCAGCAACGGCACAGACGCAGGGCTGTGCTTGGCCTCGGATGGACTCATTTCCACTTTCTTCAGTTCATCTGGAGCAGGCGTCCTCAAACTACGGCCCGCGGGCCACAGGCGGCCCCCGAAGACAGTTATCCGGCCCGCCGGGTGTTTTTGCCATCACTGCTGTCCTGCTTAGAGCCGACTCATCCCGGGCCTGCAGCGAATGTGTGGTTGTTGTTTTTGTTAACTATGGTCTGGCTCTCCAACGGTCTGAGGGACAGTGAACTGGCCCCCTGTTTTAAAAGTTTGAGGACCCCTGACCTGGAGGCTCACCGGAGCAATTGATGATCTGTTTGTCCCACGGTCAGCTCCTGGCCTGGTTCTGACAGGACACAGTGAGCGTGTCCATCATCTCTCTCCGCCGATGTCCTCTCTGTGATTCCTGGGGGTTCTACCTGGGCAGGTCCATGTGGATCGCTTTCCCTCTGGGTGTGACAAAAACCAAAATGATATTGATAATAAGCTGTCTGTCTTGAACCATCCTACCAGGCGACTTCCGACTTGGCTCCGATCAGCAAAGCCATACATCGGTTCCAACCACCGAACCTTCCTCTTTGTTTCCAACTTTCCCATCTCAACCCCCAGTCACGAGCAATGCATCTCGACCGTACGTCTGCTCGAGATCAGACGGAGGAGGTGGAAGGATGTCTCTGATTTCTTCATCGTCACCACGGTCGCTGGTCTTCGGAGCTTTGTGACCGTTGCCCCATCACCGACAGAGTTGTCTTTCAGCCTAGTTCTTGAAATGTTCTAAGGATGAAATCATCGCTCAGAAGATTTTCCAGTCAAAATGACCAATCCAAGTCCTTTCTTCTCGGATGCCTCGTTTATCCCCCGGGATGTGTTCCGTTTCATTTTTAACGCCTGCCGGTTTTCCGAGAGCCACACTTCACACGCTCCGATTGTTCACAGGCGTTTGCCGCTGTTCCTTCTCCTTCTGCGTCGCTCACCTGTGCAAGCGCAGGTGGCCAAAGGCTTGTCCTCGTCATGTCCTTAGAGTCAGCCCGACGGTGAGAAGGACGCTCTTTCCTGGTATTTTGAGTCCCTTCCTGGGGTCGTGACATCGTCTGGTGTCCATTTGGGACTTGAGAGGCTTAAGAGTGAAGGGGTGGAGTCCAGTCTGTCAATCAGGTCATAGCCAAGGAGGCCTCTGTGTGGGCCTGGCCTTCTCCTGAGGATTCTGGGAACGCCTGAATTTCCTCCCTGGAGGCAGGAGACACTTCTCTCTCTCTGCTCACTCCCTGTGAGACTCAACTGACCAGACTCACTCCCTTGCAGACGCTCCATTGGCAAGACACATGGCCCTACACCGATAGGCCCTGCCCCGGGAACTGGAGAAGCCACAGGGAGGCCCCAGCCAGGGCCGAGATGCTTACAACGCCTCTGGATTCAAAGACTCTCTACCTGCTGGCCTGCCACCGTCCTGCAGTCAACATCATTGCATTTTTTTTGTGAGTCTGCAGAGGACTTTAAAGATTGGTGCTGGACAAGAGGGACGGGACTGACTCACTGAGGCGGCTTCTAACTCCAGAGTCCTAGCCGTGTCTCATTTACCTGGCAGCCTCCCCTGGTCACCAGGAACTCCAGCCCCCTCCCCCACCTGGCCACAGAGCGACAGGACCTTGCCCCCAACAGTCATGCAAGCAAAGTCCAGAAGCAGCTCTCCCTGCCCACTCCCACCCCCACCCCACCCCCCCGCCCCAGGGGAGCTCAGCCTGCACCAATCCACCCTGCCCCTCTGGGTCTTACACTCCTTGGGTCCCTCAAAACTCCTTGGGGACCTGGGACAAGAGGGGGGAGCCGGAGGAGGTCTTGGGGTCAGGAGAAGGTACCTGGGGCATCCAGCACTGTTGGAAGGCCACAGCCAGGAGTTTGGAAAGGTCACCAGAGAGAGGCCACCCAGAGACACGGAGAAGGGCTTGGAAGAAGTCAGGAGAAGGAGGCAGCGGCTGGGAGAGAGCTTTGGGCAGGTCTCCGTACCTTCGGCGTTCATGAGGCCTGAGCGTCTCTGAGCTGCTGTGTCTTCCCCTCAGCTGCGGGCAGGGCTCTCGGGCTGAGGCTGGAGGCTGGGGGTGGGACCAGCCTGGGTCAGGGCCCCTGGACACACTGCCCTAGAGGCAGGGGAGGGCTCTCTGCTGCACACCTAAAGTCCCACCCCCACGGCACTAGCCAGTGAGAGAGCCTGAGATCCCCACCTCAGTCCCCCAGACAGCACAGCCCTGCTGGGTCCTGATGTGTACCGGGAACCTCTGGGTGCTTCAACCAACCTTTCACAATAGAAGTTCTTTTTCTGAGCCAGCGCTTCTGGAGCCTGGGAGCTAGGGCTCTTCTGAGCGAGCGAGCGCACACATGCGCGCGCACACACACACACACACGCACACACACACACACACACACACACACACACGGGCAAGGAAGAGGGATTTAGCCCATATGCTAGGAGGAACCTTCACAAAGTTCGTGGGTAACGCGAGTCATGAAAAACCTGTGCACGGGCTGCAAAAAACGCTTGCACCCAAACAAACGTGGACGCACAAGTCGACAAGGAGCCCCAGCAGCAGAGCGAACGCCCCTTGGTCTGCTAACCACAAGGCCAGCAGTTCAAAGCCGCCAGCCGCTCCAAGGAAGCAAGGCGAGGCCTTCTACTCCGGCAAGGGGTTACGTCTCAGAACCTCTGCCCCGTCCCATGGATTGTACGAATCAGAACAGACTCCAGGAACCGCTGACACCAGGGTCGCACCCTGAACCCGCCAGCCCCTCCCTGGGAGAAGGCGGAGGCTTTTTCTCTGGTCAGGATCACACAAGGTCGAGGAAGCCCGCAGGGGCTGATCCACCCTGTCCATCCATCCATCCTTCCATCCGTCGGACAGGGCAGCTGCACCGTAGCAGCTGGGGGGCCATGGCGGAGCGTGTGTCCTGTGAAGGGGCGGCGAAGGTGCAGAGTTCGAAAGAGCCCCGTGGTTACCCGGTGTGGAGGGGAGGGGGACGCGGGGGGTCTTCCCTGACTTCATGGACCCCGAATTTCTGTGGGGGTGACCATGTTCCGAGGTGGGTGGTGGTGGGTTGCCCCCCCCATCGCAAATGCGGTGATTGTCGCTGAGTTGTGCACGTATCATGCTGAGGTCAGTCAGTTTTGTGTTCTGCAGAGTTTGGCATATACGTATATGTATAAAAATATCTATTTTTTTTTCTTGAGCTCCCAGCCAGAGACAGAACCAAACACCCTGCCATTGGGTCAGTGCGGACTCCTGAGTGGTCACTGGGGGCCTCTGTTGCAGCGTGCGCCTTGGTGGGACACTGGCTGTGATCCCCAAAATTGGCAGTTCAAAACCACCACGGGAGAGAAAGGAAGTTTTCTCCTCCACCAAGCAGCCACAACCCCGGAACTCACACTGGACAGCTCCGCCCGGTCCTATCGGGGTGCCTTGAGTCAGCATCCCCCCCCCCCCCGCCATAGCAACGGGTCTGGTTCTGGCCGCTTGCAGCCTCTCGCCTGCCTCGGCTGTCTCCCGACCGCTCTCTCCTTAAACGCAGCGGGGGATGCCACCCGTCCACGCACCCGTCTATGCCACCCCTTACCTTGCCACCTCTCATCAGATACGGTAATGTCCCCCAGAGCCTGCTCCTCGCCGGGGTTTCCAGGGACTGTCAGTGTTTCTTCATCTCCCCACACAGAAACCTTGACGGCTGACCTCGATTATTCCCGTGTGGCCGCCAGAGCCAATGAGTGCTAAACCTCCTCTTCTCACTGGAACACAGACTCCCGCACACACTTTAAAAATAGAAATTTCCGGGCTCAGCCCCGGTGGCATAGAGGTTGTGCGCGGGACTGCAGCCCACTGGGTTGGAGGTTCGATTCCAGCTCCTTGGAGCAAAAGCTGAGCCTCCTACTCCCACCACCTGATGGCAGTGATGCCCCCCCCCAAAAAAAAAAACCAGTTTAAAAAAAATAGCAATTTCCTTCTCGACATCCATAGACTTTAAGCCCGGCCTCTCCTCTTGCTTCCCCCCCAACCCGGTGGTCACGGGGGCCCCGTCCCATTCAGAGCAGCCTCGCGGGACCGTGAGAACGAACTCTCAGTCGTTGTGGAAGCAGATGGCCTCCTCTTTCCCGGAAGGGGCAGCTGGTGGCTCTGGGGGCTCTGCTGGCCCCTGTGTGAACCCTCTGCGCCACCAGGGGTGCCCTCCCACCTGTGAGAACTGGCGTGACAGGTGTGCTTCTCCCCGGAGGCGGGATGCTCTGCCTCTGCTGGGTTCTAAGGCTGCAACACCCCGTCTCTCAACAGCCCAGGGTTGCTCTTTGGGAGGCAGGGGTCAGATGGGCCTGCAGCCCTGCAACCCGTGTGTCCATTCTGACGCTAGCCACCCCTGGGTACTGCACTGCTGGGTTGAAGAATTCATGACGATGACAACGACCGCGCTGACATCCCCCACGGCACTTATGAGTGTGGGCTTTGTCAGGGGATTCACTCATGCACGCACGGCCTTCCAGAATATTCCCACTCCTCCTGAGCCTCTAGGGCAGCCCCCTGGGAGCTTCCAAGGCCGTAAATCTGTCTGGAAGCAGCGGGCCCCGTCTTACTCCTGAAGAGTGACCAGAGGGTTTGAACCGTCGACCTTGTGGTTAGCAGCCGGATGCAGAACCTACTGTGGGGCTCAGAAACGACCCAGGCTATCGTCTTCCTAGCAGGGCAGCCCCTCTTCAGCCATGCCTCTGCTTCTCCGATGCTCAGTCCCCCTGGGGTTCTTGGGCTGGCCCCGCCCTCGCCTTGCTCAGACAAGTCTTCCAAACGCATCAGCTGTGCCAGTAAATGCCTGGGAGACACCCCATTCCCTCAGCGCCTCTCTCATTCCACGGGGATGGGAAGGCCACTGGGCTGCCGGCTCCAGGCAGCTCCCTCATCCTGCTGCCTCCGAGGATGCGCTGTCTCCTAGACCATCCCGACACGCCCAGCAGGGACCCTGGGCCCAAAGAATGGGCTCCACCATGCCCAGCCAGCCTTCCTTGGTGGCTGTGAAGTCCCCTGCCTGCTCTTCAGACTGGTTCTCTTCTAAGTCCAGCTGAACAGCAAACCTGTCTGATGTTTTGTGAGATTCCATGGCCTCTGTTGCATAACCCCCCAGGCGCCTGATTTGCATTGTGAGCAAACTGTGCAATCCCATTGGCTGGCCATCGGTACCTTATTTGCATAGTACCACTCAACCACTAGGTGGGAATGGCACCGCCTGGGGAGCCCTGTGGCTTCCTGGCTGATGGGGCGGGTGGCTGTGCAGTACCATGAGCCCCCCCCCCCCCCCCAGGAGAAAGACGGGTCTCTCTACTCCCATCAAGAGTCCCGGTCCCAGAAACTCAACCGCCAGGAGAACCCTATGGAGTAAATCCATGGACCGCAATGCCGGACCTCCACTGCATCTCACCTGGACTAGAGTGAGGGCCTCGCCGCCTCTGGGTCCTCTTCCTGGGGGCCAGGGTGTCCCTCAAAATCAGACTGGGCGCCAGAGTCTCTTGTGCAGCAGAGGGGGAGGGCTGCTGGCAGAGTTTCAGAGAGGAGATGCCTGTGGCTTCTGTGGGCGCTGCTCCCCCTCCTTCCCCCGCCCCCGGCCTGATGCAGCCTCACCCGAAACTCAGCAGCTCTGAGCAGCCTCACCCTTCACCCCAGAAAGCCGGCGGACCCTATGGAGAGGGAAAACAGAGCAAGAAGGAGGGGGGGGGGCGCTAGAAGAGGAGGGAGAGGAGGGAAAAGCTCTGACTGTCTAGGGCCAAGCGGAATCCTTCTCCCAGGAGGCAACAGGTGGGAGGCAGGAGAGAAGCTGGATTGGCCCCGCCTCTCCCTCTCCCGCAGTCACAGAAAGCCACTCCGGAGATGCGACCAAGCAGGGGGTGGCCCGCGCCAAGCTGACTCAGATGCAGAAGATAAAGGACAGGAGAGGAAACCCGAGAAGAAGACAGAAAAGTCCCTGCAGGCTGTGACCTTGACCATAGAGCCAGTCCCTGTCCAGGGAGCCAAGGTCACGGTGCCCACAGCCTGTGACCTTGACCACAGAGCCAGTCCCTGCCCAGGGAGCCAAGGTCACACGCCCGCAGGCTGTGACCTTGACCACATTCCTGGGGCAGCATTCCCCGCCCCTCAGAGGAGGGGGACAAGACGGGGTTTCCAGAGGGGAGGGGAGGCATCCCACTGCTCTCGGCACCACGGAAGTGGCTCCAGGGAGGCCCTTGAGCAGCCCGAGGGCATGCAGGGAGTTGCATGCTGCAGAGGGGCGCCCCCATGCCCGCAGACGGGAAGCGGGTCGGTGTTTTATCGGTGTTTTAAGGCCACCTGTTCTGCGCTTGGCGGAGACAGGCCGAGGGCCCTGGGGGACCGGCAGAGCTTGCAGGGGGGGCTGTGGGGGCGTTGGAGGAGCGGCCAGATGCCGTGGATCTTCCATGAGCCTCCCCACCACCCACAGTTGCCTCGCCCTCCCCCATGGCGTTGGCTCCACGTGCAGGCAGTGTCCCAGCAAGCGGTCTGGGGCCACTCCTGGGCGTGGGAGGGGTCCGGGGAGGAGGAAGAGGGGTCGGGTCATTCCTGTTATCATTTGGGGGCCCGAGGGGGGACATGGCGTAACAATAGAAAGAGCTAAGACCTACTGATTGGGTTCCAGAATAGATAAGCTTTAAAAGTTAAAAAAAAAAAAAAAAGTCATTGGCAAACATCAGTGGAGCCCAAAAGTATTGAAAGCTCTGGGACCTGGAAACCAAGGGGGTCCCCCCCCTGGGCTTCATGCCCCCCCTCCACAAAAGAGCCTAACGGGTTTGGTCCCGAATTGGCCATTTTCAGTGTTAGGTTTCTGTGAAAACCTTCAGTGTGAACTTCATCCTCCCTTGTCAGCTTATTTGTTTTTTTGTTTTCTGGTTGTTTTTTTTTTGGCATCACTGCTCTCTGGCGGTGGGAGCAGGAGGCCCAGCCCCACTGCTGGAATTGAACCTCCGTCCTAGTGGGCCGCAGTCCCGTGCACAACCACTACGCCACCGGGGCTCAGCCCGTCAGCTTTCATCTTAATAAAACTACAGATTTCTTAAAAAAAAAAAAAAAAAGACGGACTGGTGTTTTAGCCTGCATTTATTTAAAACAAACGAACACTGTCCACTTGTTAATTCACTGGTGCTTCCATTTCCCTAAGCACTTCTTCGATGCTCCTGGGTCCTGGGCTGGGCTCTGGATTCCAGCAATGGGCAGATGAAGATGCCCTGGGAGGGAGGGAGAGTGTCGCATGATGGCAGGCCCCTTCAGGGGCTGTCCCACGAGGCCCGGGGTGCGTGGGCGAGACTCTAG
>PVJH01039922.1:0-16092 GCA_004026705.1 Nesogale talazaci | reverse complement strand
CATAGTCTCTGGCAGTGCTAAGAAAGGGATGTGCCCACTGGGCCTCAGCGGAGCCAATGGGATGCAAGCACAGGCAGACTCGGTGGGCGGTGGCAGGAACAGCTCTCCGCCCCACACTTGGTTGTCTCACAGGCCTCCAGTGTCACCACCACCCCTCCCCCTGTCCTGGTTCCCGAACTGAGGGTCCTGTCCTCCCTTTAGGCCAAGCCTCCCAACTCTGACTATGTCCCTGACCCCAGCACCCACGGCCCCCAGGCCCCCTGGCGGACATGCCGGAGAGGACGGGCTGCTCAGAAGCCCTTCTCCAGGAGCCAGGCTTTGAGCTGCTGGTCGAAGTAGCCCTTGATGCGCAGGGTGCCCGTCACCTCGTTGACCTGCATAATGGGCGTCTTCCCCAGCAGCGGGCTCAAAAACGCCTCCACGTCCTTCTGCAGGGCCTGGAGGAACACCACCCGTCAGGGTGGCCCAAGTCCACCCCCCGGAGGGCAGGCAGTCCTGGCCTCTTGGGCACCCACCTTCTCGGCCCCGCGGAGTCGGGGGCCAAAGGTGGAAGCACACACCCAACTTACCCAGATGTCCCCCTCCACCTTGCGGATCACGGTCATCTGGCGGTTCCCATGGGTGATGTCTGTGTACACGGGGATATTGTGCATCCGAGAGCGTCGCACGAAGTAAGGAAGGTTGGGTGGGGGGTCTGGGCCAGGGAAGGGCTACAGTTAGTCAAGGCTTGTCAAGCTTCACCAGCCCCCCCCCACTTAGCCTGGGGCCCTCCTGAGTCTGCCACGGGCCAGGGCAGCCCACGGAGTCCCCTGTCAGCAGAGCCCAGGGCAGGGCCTCCTCTTCCTTCCAGGGAGCACCAGCCGTTCGTCTTGCCGTCACACAGGTGCTCAGTAAATGTCATGACTGAAGGCGGGAAGCCGGCCCCAGCCTCTGGGGCCCATCTGGGTGGGAGAAGCTACAACTCATCTCTGAGGTCAAGGGAGGGGGGCAGCACAGCGCACTTTACACGCCCAGCCGGCGTGCCATGTCCACCCTGAGGTTGGGAGATAGGAAGTACCTGGCGAGGGCACACCTGCATGACTGGGAAAGCCTCCCGAGAGCCTGACCTCAAACAAGACAAATGACCTTCTCGGGGGATGCGACCCAAGCTCTTGGGTTTTCCCCCAAAGGTGGATTCCCCCACCTGGGAAGTCCCCCCAACCTCATAGTGTGAAGGGGCACCAGGGAGCCAGGAAGCTGCACTCCAGCACGCAGAGAGCCTCAGCAGCAGACCCCTGGCAAGTTTCCCGGCCTGCTCACCACGAGGGGGCTGCCAGCCACTGGGAGTGGGGTAGTGTTCATGCTTTGGAGGGTCTGGGATGCTGGTAGGCGGTAAGAGACGCTCCACAAACCGGTACTCGTCCACAGATTCCACGAAACGGGGGTAGTCAGGAGGCCCCTGGGTTTGGCTCTGAGGCAAAAAGAAAGGAAAAAAAAAATCACCATCCTTCTACCTGCCCGTGTCACCTACCCACCAGATAGCCAGTACTCTTAGAAAGAGGCAGGGAGCTTAGCATGCACAAAAGGCAGGCAGTGGGCAGGCCCCCGACGAAGGCCAGAGAGCTTAGCACGGGCGGGCCAGCAGAGATCAGCCACTCTGAAGGTCCGTCTCACAGACACATGCAGTCACTTGGGAAAAAGAACCTGCCTAATAAGGTGCTCTTCAGTATGTTAACTTCCCCCCCCCCACCCAAACATTCTGTGGACACATTCTGGTTGTAGACACTGATCAGCAATCCGGGTTGGCATCCTACCCACACCCAGGCAGCGAGACCCTCTTCCTGCAGCATTTGGGCACTGTCCTAAGCCCTTCCTGGGCAACGCGTGACCTTGTTCTTGCAAGTGAGGTGTCGGCAGCCCCTCTGTACAGCCTTGCTGGCAGAGCGGTGGTGTGAACCCCACCATCTGAGGAACCCAGATTGTGCCCTAAGTCAGAGAGGGGGTCGCCTGGAGTCGGAATTGGCTCAAGGGCGGTGGAATTTGGAGTCTGTTTCGTTTTTTTTTTTTTATAGCAATGACATATTAAGGCCTTAGAGCTTTGTGCGCTTTTTTTTTTTTCCTTTTATCACTTCCTAGGAGCCCTGGAGGAAAAATGGGTTGTGAATTGAGCTGGGAAACCCAGGGCTGGCTGCTTCAAGGCATCAGCCCTCCTGTGGGCAGAAGATGCCCTTCTGCCCCGGAAGGACTAACAGCCTGCGACACCCTGGCAAACAGTTCGATTCCCTGGTTGCTGCGCGCGGGAGCGGACTCCAGGGCAGTGGGTTGGGTGGGCTGGGAACCCTGGTGGTGCAGCAGGTTAAGCTGTGGGCGGTGCGGCTGGCTGGCCAGCTGCTGCTGCTCCGGGCCACGCTGAGGCTGTCGGCTCCCGCGGACTCACGGCTCGGGAAGCGCCGGGAGACGCGGCGGCTCTGCCCCGCGGGGAAGCTCCGGGGCAGGATCGCCGCGGCGGCCACGGGTCTGCAGGTCCTCCCGTTTGCAGCCCACTTCGGAACACTTCCCCCAGCGGACCCCGCGGAGTCCCACGAGGTCAGGGCTGGCGAGAGGACGCAGGGGCCCGCGTGTCCAGCGCTCTGGACACACCCACACGTCACCGAGGGCCTGAGGCCGTTTGCTCGCCCCGACCCCCGTGGCGCTGCGGGCGGGCTCCCACCTCCACGCCCCTTCCGACGAGCGCCATCCGGCCAAGCGTCCCCACCCGCACCGCCGGAGGGACGCGGGGCTCGGGGTTACAGTTCGTGACGGTGGGGCTCAAGTCTCTCACCAGGTGCCGGAGCCCGCAGGCCCGCGGGACGCCAGCTCGCCAGCTCGACCGCGCCACGCGCCACACGGCCGCAGCCATCTCGCTCGGCCCTCGGCGCTCGCCCGCTGCGCGCGCAACGCCTGGCCCCGCCCCTTCCTGTGCGGGGGGAAGTCCCTCGAAGCCCCGCCCCTTCCGGCGCCGCCTGCGGGGACCGGAAGAGGGGCGGGGTCCGGGCGGCCGGCGGCGGCGGAAAAGTCAGGGCGGCGCGCGCGCGGTCGCTCGGTAGTGACGCAGGACGCAGCCGCGGCGTGGACGTGCGCGCCCCCGCTCCTTCCTCTTTCTCGGCTCCATCTTCGCCGTAGCCGCAGCAGGCGCTCCCGCTCAGGTCAGACCGGGGCGACGGCTGGGCCGGAAGGGGGGCGTCGTGGCGGGTGGGCTGCCCGCCGCGTGGCCGGGGGTCGGGGCGGGAGGTGTTAGAGCGAAAGCGGGCCCCCCCCCCGACCTCCCCGCGCGTCCGGCCTTCCCCACGTGAAACCGCCCGGCGCGACCCCCGGCGGCGCGCGCTCGCGTTGGCGCGTCTTCACCGGTCGCTGAGCAGCTGCCCTCATCCCTGCAGCCGCCACGATGCAGCTCTTCGTCCGAGCCCAGGACTTACACACCCTCGAGGTGACCGGCCAGGAGACGGTCGCCCAGATCAAGGTGAGGCGGTCGGTGCCCCCCCCCACCCCCCGGGCCCCAGACCCTGGTGCCCCGCCCCCACCCCCGGCTCCCCCGCCGCGGGGACGCTAACCGGCCGCCTTCGCCCTAGGCCCACGTCGCCTCGCTGGAGGGCATCGCCCCCGAAGACCAGGTTGTGCTTCTGCGCGGCTCGCCTCTGGAGGATGAGGCCCGCCTGAACCAGTGCGGCCTGGAGACCCTGGCGACCCTGGAAGTAACCGGCCGCATGCTCGGAGGTGAGCTTTGACCGGTGCCAGCGGGTGTGGAGG
This sequence comes from Nesogale talazaci, assembly GCA_004026705.1. Lineage (NCBI taxonomy): Eukaryota > Metazoa > Chordata > Mammalia > Afrosoricida > Tenrecidae > Nesogale > Nesogale talazaci. Next base: position 12,327 of record PVJH01039922.1, on the reverse strand, counting down.
CCGCCCTGCAAACGGAATGCCCTCTGGACCAGCCGAGAGTCATTCTCGGTCAGCCACTTGTCGGAACCTCGTGTGGCTTCTGAGCACCCCCCTACCATCAGGAGGTCACACCGGACGGAAGGCGCTTGCTGGTTCCTGTTAAAAATCGGGGAGCTAGGCCTGAGCCCCGGTGGCGCAGTGGTTGTGCGCGGGACTGTGGCCCACTGGGTTGGAGGTTCAAATCCAGCTCACAGGAGCAAAGGCTGGGCCTCCTCCTCCCACCAGAAGAGGACAGTGATGCACAAAAAACTAAAAAAGGGCTGAGCCCCGGTGGCGTAGTGGTTGTGCGCGGGACTGTGGCCCACTGGGTTGGAGGTTCAAATCCAGCAGCAAGGCTGGGCCTCCTACTCCCACCACCGGAGGGCAGTGATGCCCCCAAAAACAAAAAAGAAAAAAAAAATCAGGGAGCCCCATCGATACGCTCTTGGCCCTGTGTCCGTCCCCTAGCGTCCTTCGATCCCACTGGCCTCTAAATAGAGACTGGTGGGGAGGGAGGGAGGGAGGCCCCTGGTTCTCCTAACTGGGTCGCCGCCCTTGCTTTCCTCCACAGGCAAAGTCCACGGTTCCCTGGCTCGTGCTGGGAAAGTGAGAGGCCAAACCCCCAAGGTAAATAGGAGAACGGGGTTTCCTTCCACGTGATCTGCGAGGCTCAGGGCGAGGGGTCCTGTTCTGCCCACAGGGGTCTGATGGAGTCTCCTTTTCCAGGTGGCTAAGCAGGAGAAGAAGAAGAAGAAGACCGGCCGGGCCAAGCGTCGGATGCAGTACAACCGGCGCTTCGTCAACGTGGTGCCCACCTTTGGCAAGAAGAAGGGACCGAATGCCAACTCCTAAAGCCTCTGTAGGCCCTGGCTTGCTCCGACAATAAAGCCATGTAGCCCCCAGCACTTCACTGCGTGGTCTTCATTTACTGGGTCCGGAGAATGCGACAAAGGCTTTGTTTCCTGTCTGGGAGGAGTTAGGGGAAAGGCCCTGGTTCCAGGTGGGATGGAGGCCAGTGTCAGTACTGAAGTCGATGCAGTTATCTACCCTTCCCCGGGCAGAGTTGGGGAGTCTCCACATGCTGCCTTACCTTGGTCTTGTTTTCAACAAAGGAGCCCTGGTGGCAAAGTGGGTGCACGGTTCCATGAGGGGGAAAAACTAGTCTTGGAGACCCCTGGGGGCAGTTCTGCCCAGCCCTATTGGTCATCAGCCAGAACGTAGCAGTTGGGACCTTTGTAAGGCAAAGGTGTTGGGAAAGAAACCCCAATTGGGCCCTTTCTTGGAAATGCAGCCAGCTGTGGCTTTGCCACTGTCACCCTGATGACTGGTGACCTATTCTGTTTCCTTGCTTGTCTCTGTCCTAACCTTAGCGATGTCCTCTCCAGTAGTGGGTTGTCTTACTACACCTAGGAGACGGGGGTGGGAGGGCTGAGTCAACGTGTAAGGCCTGAAAGCCTTGGTGTAGCAACGAAAGGCACTCAACTAAGGTTTTGAAGGTGTGGCATTGTGGGTAGGCATTTGATTGGACTGGTCAGCAGAAGCCCTCCAGCTCTTCTGGTGGTGGTGGTGGGGGGGGAATGGGACATTCCTAATCCTGTGAAGACAATACCAGAAAATTTCCCCTGGCACCAATCCCCACGCTCAGTGTGAACAGTACAATTCATTGGGAGAACAGGACAAAAATTCAGTGGGGTGTGGCTCTGCAAACTAAAGATAGTGACTTGAGTTCTGTCATTGGAAAAGCAGTTGATGGTATTAACGGGATAGGCTTACCCAGGAGCGTGAGTGACAAGGCTTTTCTCTTTCTTTTTTGGGCACTACTGCCCTCTGGCGGTCGTGGGCGCTACCCAGTGCTGCTCCTGAGAGCCACTGCTGGATTTGAATCGCCACTCCTGCGGGCCACAGTTAAGCACTCAACCCCACTTACGCCACCGGGGCTCAGCCCCCTTTTTTTTTTTTTTTCTTTTGAGTTTTTGTACTCAGGTGTTCTGGTCTCCTTTGCTCCTCTGTTGCTGTTGCCCTTGGGGGTTTGGGTTTTTCTCTCAAGACAGGAGTCAACCCGAGCCTTACAGAACCTAGAGACACAGCAAAGCAAATGGCCTGGCCTCTCCCTAGACCCTAGCCCCAACCCAAGAGCAGTTCTGATCGCATGGCCCTGCTTGATACTGGTCTTCAAGAAGAGGTCACTGAAGATAAGGATGGGTTTTGGGGGATCTTAAGTCATTTTACTGGAAGCTTCTAACATTCTATCCATCAATTGTATCAAGCATATTTGTATATAACTTACCCTCATTTCCAAGGTATTTCTGGGGCTGAGCCCCGGTGGCGTAGTGGTTGTGCGCGGGACTGTGACCCACTGGGACAGAAGTTCAATTCCAGCAGTGGGCCTCCTACTCCCACCACCAGAGAGCAGTGATGCCACGCCCCCCCCCCCCAAAAAAAAAATAAGCATTTCTGCTTGAGCCCTTGTTATCAACTTCTTTTCCCCTCACCCACCTACTCTCCTGAATCCTTGGTCAAATATTGTTCTTTCCTGTCTCACACTGTCCATTGAGTGTTAGCAAAGTGTGGTGATGAAAGCAGGTGGTGCCCTGCTGTCAGAATAGTGTTGGGCGTCTTCTAGGTTTGTTTCAAGCCATCTAAGAGAAGCATCAATGAAATCCACATGAATTTGGATCACACCAGCTTGTGTGACCCAGAGATAACCAATAACAATCCAAATATGACAGAGAAAGTCTCCGAGCTTTAGTGGACAGTGGATTGGTAGAAGGCTGTGGAGGAAGCGGGGAGCCCAAAATGCATCTGCAGACCATCTAATCAGATTGAGCCCTGGCAGATGCTTTCTGGTCACAGGCAAGGCACTGGAATGGCTTTACTTTCAGAGTTTATTGTAAACTTGACTATAGTGACTCCAGCACGGTATAATTTTTTTTTTTGGGGGGGGGGTGCATCACTGCTCTCCGATGGTGGGAGTAGGAGGCCCAGCCCCACTGCTGAAATTGAACCTCCGTCCCAGTGGGCCGCAGTCCCGCGCACAACCACGACGCCACCGGGGCTCAGCCCTGGGGGGGTCTTTTCTTTCTTACTCTTTATTTTTGTTTTTATAGGCTTATCATTTTATTCTTGCCATTTTATCTTGGTTCTGTTTTTCGTTATTACTGCTGGATTTCCCAGTTTGTGAAACACATAGGAGTAGATGCATAGAGGTGATCATTAAGTTGATGGCGTTTGTCTGGGATGTGGAGAAGTTAGGAGGGTAAGAAGATTTGAGGAGCAAACAAGGAAGCTGGGAGGGGGAGTGAGCACTGGAACTAAACTGGGATGATGTCTATACAATTCATTTTTAAAGCAATTTATGATAATCATAAAGGTATATGATTTGTGAATATATTTTTAAAGATATTTAGATATTTTAATAGTGGCATGTACAACTCATATCACAATCCACTGTACCAAGCACATCTGTATCTTTCTTGACCTCATCCTTCTCAAAACATGTGCTTTGTACTTGGCACCTTTGGTGACGTGAATTTTTTTTTTTTTTAGGCATCACTGCCCTCTGGTGGTGGGAGTAGGAGGCCCAGCCTTTGCTCCTGAGAGCTGGAGTTGAACCTCCATCCCAGTGGGCCGCAGTCCCGCGCATAATCACTACGCCACTAGGGCTCAGCCCAACTTGTGAATATTATAGAAAGAAAACCACTAAAAAAATAAAGACTGATAGAATGTGAAAACTGCAGCCAATGTCATTGAACAATATATATAGAAGTCATTTAATTTTTATTTATTTATTTATTTTTTGGGGGGGGCATCACTGCCCTCAGGTGGTGGGAGCGGGAGGCCCAGCCTTTGCTCCTGGGAGCTGGAATTGAACCTCCAACCCAGTGGGCCACAGTCCTGCGCACAACCACTACGCCACCGGGGCTCATTTATTAAAAATCATTTTATTGAATCCAGCAGCAGCTGTCCAGGAGCAAAGCTGGGCTTCCTACTCCCACCAGGGCAGTGATAGGGGGGGCGAAATAACTTTATTGGGGGCTTGTCCATCGTTTTTCATAATACATAAATACATATACTGTGTCAAGCACTTTCACGCCTGCTGCCGTTATCATTCACCAAATGTCTGCTTTACCACTTGAGCCCTTTATATCAGCTTGTGATTTTAAATATATATATATATATATATATATATATATTAAATTCTCAGGGACAGTTCTACTTACCCCATAGGGCCATCAGGTAGGCAGTGAGTTTGGTTCGGTTTGGCTTGGGGAATACAGCCTATAATGACACAATGGAAATGATCCTAGATCCTAGACTCGGACCTGGACTGCATGAGTTTGAACCTGGCTGACCTTGACCCAATTATTGACCCTCTTCACAGTTGCTATGAAGATCAAATTAGGTACTTTGATCAGCACTTGGCACAAAACCAGGATAATTACACGTTCCTAACCTCAGAGAAAGTAAGCCTGTGAAGAGATACATACAGTGATCTTGGGAGTTCCACAGCCTCCTCCCTGGAAGCTCCCTTAGGACTGGGCCCCAGAGAGTACCCCGTGTCCCCCCAGCCTCCCCTAGGAAATTATGATTGTAGCTCCCGCCTCTAGTTAAACCTATCCCGGATGCCACGGCGAGAAAATGATTGTGTTCTGGTGCTGGGCTGCAATGCACCTGATGAGCCCAGCTGGGTGGACCATTGTGTTTAAAGGAGGAGTCAGAGAAGAGACGGGCTCTGAGCAGAGAAGTGAGCTCAGGTACTGTGAAAGTGCTGCATTTTGCAGGGAATGCAATGCTCCCGACAACCCTCCGGCTCCCTCCGGTGCTCTCCCTGGTCCGTTCTTCCTCTTCCTTGCCCTTTAATTGATCACAGGCTCCCACAGGTTCAAGCACGGCGATGAAGGGAAACCAGAGAGACCTGACTTTGTACACCGTGGTGGGGGGGGGTGGGGGGACCCGAACGGAAAAAGGCCAGGTGGTCTGAGCCCAGGAAGGCAGCCCCGGGCAAAAGCAGGCTCCTGCCAGGCCTCCCTCAGCCTCTTCCCGGCGACCCATCCCACACCTTCCATCTAGAGGAAGGCCGCGCCAGTGAGCGCCCCCATTGAAAGAATCCAAAACTCCCCGTGACGGAGGTGAAGCCCGCGCAGGCTACAACTGCACCCCGAGTTTCGGGGACTGCCTCGGGACGGGAGCAGAAAGCCCCATCTTGCAAACTGCGGGCTTTGCAGGTCGAATCCCAAGGAGCAGCCACGAGCCACCAGTGGGTCTCGAAAACCCAGGCGCACCCTGCCCTGTCCTACAGGGTCGCTACGGGTCGGGACCCCGGCGATGGCAGGCAGGGCGTCTGCGTCTGATGGTGCTTCGCCCGCCCCTGAGACCTCAAAGGTGCCGGGTAGCATCGTGGTTCCCGGCGATTTGGGGGGGCGTGTTACGGCGCCACCGCTAGGGGCAGAGCAGTTACGCGCATAGCGACCGCCGGAAGCTTCTCCGCCCCGCCCCCCGGCATCTCTGACGTCATCTTCGGGGGCGGGCTCCCACAGAATGCGGGCGGGTCTTGCGCCGGCGCCTGCCCAGCGTCCGCGGCGGCCCCCACGCGGTTTGAGAGCGGAGTCGGGCTTGGCTCCGAGGGCGGACGGGAATTGCCGAGCGTCCTCGTGAGCGCTTTGGCTCCTCGCGCTCCGGCTTCCGCCAAGAGCGGAAGTCCCCGAAGAAGCGCCGGAAGTGCCGAGCTACCGCGCGTGCGCGTGTGCGTCTGCGGCCGGCCCCAGGCGCCAGTTGCCATGGAGCCGGCCGGGCCCTGTGGTTTCTGCCCGGCCGGAGCGGCGCGGCCGGCGCGCTACACCTGCCCGCGCTGCAACGTGCCCTACTGCTCGCTGGGCTGCTACCGGGCGCACGGCCCCTGCGCCGAGGCCTTCTACCGCGACCAGGTGCTGGGCGAGCTCCGCGGCCGCACCGCCTCGCCCAGCCGCCTGGCAAGCGCCCTCCGCCGGCTGCGGCGGCAGCGCGAGGCCGAGGATGGGCCCGACGAGGCGGGCCCGAGCGCCGGCCCGGCGCCCGGCGGCCTCTCCGGCCTCTGGGAGCGGCTGAGTCCGGCCGAGAAAGCGGCCTTCGAGCGGCTGCTGAGCCGCGGCGAGGCCGGGCGGCTGCTGCCGCCGTGGCGGCCGTGGTGGTGGGCCCGCGGGCCCGAGCCGCGGCTTCTGCAGGAGCTGGACCACGCGTCGGACCGGGACACCGCGGAGCCCGAGCCCGGCCGCGCCAGGACCGCCGCGGACCCGGAGAAGGACGCCGCCGCCGCCGCCGATGAGGCCCCCGAGCGGTTTCTCGGAGACGACGACGCCCCGGGCACCGACGCGCCCGCCGTGCCCACCCGCATCCCCGCGCTGGCCAGCCTGAGCCGCGGCCCGGCCTCGCCGCTCGTGCGCTTCCAGCTGCCCAACGTGCTGTTCGCCTACGCGCACGCGCTCGCCCTCTATCACGGCGGGGACGGCGCGCTGCTGGCCGACTTCTGCGCCACGCTGCTCGGCGTGTCGGGGGCTCTGGGCGCCCAGCAGGTCTTCACCTCGGCCGAGCAGGCCCTGCAAGCCGCCGTCCACGTGCTGGAGGCCGGGGAGCACCCGCCTGGGCCGCTGGGCACCTGCGGGGCCATGCGCGAGGCCGCCCGGATCTTGCTGGGCGAGGGCCCGACCCAGCAGAAGGGCTACACGCTGGCAGCGCTCGGACACCTGGCGCAGATCCTGGGCGACGCCCGGAGACGAGCAGGGGCGGCCGGAGAGCGGGATCGCCTCTACAGGGCCCGGAAGAAATGCCAGTTCCTGCTGGCCTGGACCAACGAGAACGAGGCGGCCCTCACACCCTTGGCCCTGGACTGCGCTAGGGCACACCGCGCCCGCGCCGTGGCGGCCGAGGAAGTGGCCGCCCTCTCTGGGGAGATGGAGCGGCTCTGGGGCGGCCCTGTGCCACCTGCCCGGGGGACTCTAATCGAAGAGCTTCCTGGCTGACAGGGGGTCTCTGGGTCTTTAATAAAGTTGTGACTGGTCTGCACTCCTGCCCCAATGAACTCCAGACAGCCCACGTGGCAACCAGGCGGTGGTCCAGGCCCAGCCCCCTCAATAAGAGAAGAATGTCACCAAGTGTTGAGATCTTTATCCATAAAGGGACACGTACTATTCCTGTACTCTTACCCACCACTTGCCATGGCAGTCTCTCCAGAGTTCTTTAGCCTTTCAGGAGGTGGGGGCAGGACCTTGAGCCTGGGTGTGTCCAGGTGGCTGCTGGTGGCCCAGTGAGCACATCCCCCACGCCTCAGTAGACCCAGGGCAGGATCCGGTAAGGCACCCGCTGGCAGTACTTAGCCCACGCCAAGCCGTACTTCTGCAGGCAGTGCTGCTCGTCACGGGCCTCACGGTGCACCAGCAGGCCCGTGAAGTAGAGGACGTAGAAGTAGGGCAGCAGGTGGGAGGTCCCTGTGAGGAGGGTGGGTGCTGTCACTCCGCCCAGCCATCTCCCCGGGCCAGAGGGGACACACACCCAAGGCTAAGGAGAAAAGGCTCCACTGGGGTCCACAACCAGGCTGACCCCATGCTGAATTCACCCTAGCTCCCAAACTGCCCTCCTTCCTCATCTGTTCCTCTCCCCCCCCCCCCCCCCCCCCCCCCCCCCCCCCCCCCCCCCCCCCCCCCCCCCCCCCCCCCCCCCCCCCCCCCCAACCAGTCCAATGAGTCCCTGAGGCACCTCTGCCCTTTCCACACCTGCCTGGTGCCCACCGAGCTCACCACAGGTCAGAGACCAGGCCAGAGCCATGATGATGTCTCCAAGGTAGTTGGGGTGGCGGACCAAGCCCCACCACCCAGACACCAGCAGCTGCCGCCCTGTGGCTGTGGGGATGGTCTCGAGCCCTAGGGAGAGACACAGGTCGAGGGGGTGGACCCAGGTGCCCTGCCTGCTTCACCCATGACGCCCTAAAGGCCCAGCTCACCAGCCACGCTCGGGTCAGAAGGATTCTTCCGGAAGGTGTTTTTCTGGGAATTGGCACCCCGGAAGATGTAGTAACCAATGGCTGGGGAGAAAGTGAGAGGGGGGTCAGGGTCCACCCTCAACTTGACCTTGGCCATCCACCCACCTTTGGTCACAACCCAGAGGCAGTACCCCTGGAGCCCCAGTGTCCAGCCCAGGGTGGTACAGAAACACTTGAGGCTCAATACCGAAGAGGCCAGGAATGTCCCCGACTGACCCTTAATAAGGCAAATGAAGGCGGCCATGGGCAGTCCCAAGGTCTGCGGGTGGTACAGCAGGAACTGGGCCTGCAGGCTATAGGTGAAGGGCACCCAGGCCAAGTCTCCAAAGACCAGCATGAAGCCAAAGCCGTCATGTGTGATGTCCATGGTGGTGAGGATGGCTTCCTGGTGAGACAGGACCCAGGGGCACCACCTCAGTCCCCCTGAGGCCTCCAGCACCTTTCCCTGCCACCCCGACAGGTCCGGTGCAGCCTCACCTCGTGCCAGAGAGCATCGCCCACGTACAGCAGCTGGAAGCCATTGATCAAGCACATGGCCAGGGAGGGGCTGCCCCGCAGTTCTGCCTCCTGCACCAGCAGCGCCAAGTTGATGAGGACCTGAGGGGGTGGGGGACAAGAGGCTGTCGCCTCACCCCTTCTCAGAGCCATTATGAGCCTGCCTCTGGCTGGGGCACAGGGGTGGGGTGGGTACAGCTCAGGGGCTCTTGCCCTGCCCTGCCCTGCCGGGCAAGTACCTCTCAGAGAGCAGCTGGACCCTCCGACACCAGAGGTGAGACAGACCTGGCTTTGAAGCTCAGCCTGACTACATGGCGGGTCCCCACGCTTGCCAAAGCCTAATGAATCCAGGCAGGAGAAAGGGGGATCATCACCTGTGTCCCAACTCCCCCCAGAGAGCTGAAGAGCAAATGACATCATAAACAATAAGTGTGGGCAGTCCCAGGGGACGTGCACGGGGAGTCAGGCCGCTCTGGGCACCTCCCTTTAGTGGCGGTGGACTAGGCACCCTGGCGGTGCTTCAGAAAGCACTGGACCCCACGGCCAGCAGCAGCTAGCTCTGCTGGAGAGAGAGGAGGCTGTCTGTTCCTGTAAGGTGTTTTCTTTTTTTTTTTTTTGGGGGGGGCGGGCAGGGAGGGCATCCCTGCCCTCTGGTGAGAGTGGGAGGCCCAGCCTTGCTCCTGGAGAGCTGCTGCCAGATTTGAACCGCCAGGCCATTGGGCCACAGTCCCGTGCACAACCACTATGCCACCGGGGCTCAGCCCTTTTTTTTTTTTCTTTCCTATAAGGGTTTATGACCTTAGGGACCTTAAGAGCAGTGGTTCTCCACCTTCCTCAGGCCGTGAGGTGGTGGTGACCCCCAACCCTAAAATTATGTCCTTGGCCACTTCATCGCTGTCATTTGGCTACTGTGATGAATTGGGCGAGCCCTGTGAGAGGGCCGTTCAACCCGACCCAGAAGTTGAGAACCACAATGATGTAGTTTCTCATGAGTGAGAACCAACTTGATGGTACTGAGGGGTGAGTCAGTTTCGAGTGCGTGCCAGGGGGCTTGGCTCTGGGGCTGGGGGCTTGACGCTGTCAGAGGTCACCTCTCCCCATGCTCACGGCCATCTGAGGGGAAAGGGTTCGTCTTATCCCACTCAACCTAAACAACTCACTGCCATCAAGTTCATCCTGGCTCAAAACGAGCCCCAGGCAGAGTGGAGCTGCACCTGTGTGGGTCTGAGACTGACTTTCCAGGAGTCGAAAGCCTCCGCGTTTTCCTGGAGTGGCTGGTACTTTCAAACCACTGACCTTGCGGTGAAGAGGCCAACAGGTCATGTCACCATCGTGTCCCCGGGAAGCCCTCAGAGGTGAGGAACCAGCTTTAGCTTTGAAGGACCAGGGCCGGTCTCAGGTCCCCAGTGGATGTCTGGTGCCTCCTACCCTCTGCCCCCACCTGAGGCTATTTCCAGAGTTCAGAGTGGTATGAAAGCCCTTGCCAAAGAGGTTTTTGGGAAACCTTGGCCAAGAGCCAGCCTGGGGACAGTAGCCAATGAACACAGCTGAAATGTCAAGGCTACCGGGCGGTCCTTGAGTGTTGGATCCGGTCTCTGGCAGGGCGAGGCCCCTCCGAGCAGCACTTGGGTCACTCCCTCCACGTTCCACACCTGACTGACTTATGTAAAACTGCACGTGCTCTCATTTTTAGAGCATGTATCAGGTCCTGACATGCTACATGTATTCTCTCTAACGGTTCCGTGAGAACAGATGACGTATCTATATTCATCTGCATCTTTCTTTCTTGGTCACACAGGGCGAGTGGTGGACTCACCGACTATTTATGGAGTGAGTGAGTGAACGAACGACTACAGCAGTGCAGTTTGGGCCGGTGCCCTCCCCCCCTGCCACCCAGCTGCTCGGCTCCGCCCAACATACCCAGCCGATGAGGCCAGGCCGCAGCTCGCAGAAATACTTGAGGTCCACGACGCTGATGCGAGGGTTGAGCTCCCTTCCCAGAAAAAAGTCGTAAATGGGATTACCTGCGGGACGACAAGAGGGTGAAGGTGCCGGGCAAGCGCCCCATGCGCCCCCACCCTGGGCCCCCGGGGACCTGTCTCACCTGAGTTCCCCCCAGGTGCCAGGGCTGAGGCCGGAGCCAGCAGGGCCTTCAGATAGAGGAGGAGGCTGAAGAGGAAGGCAGTGAGGATGGCAGCGAACGCCAAGGGCAGGAGCATCTCAGGGAGGGCCCCCAGGGGCAGGCCAGCCGACACCCCCAGGCCCAACAGCAAGGTGGTCACCACCAGGGCCTGGAAGCCTGAGACGGCACAGAATGAGTCTGGGGGTTGGAGAGGGGGGGCACCTGTGCACCCCCACTGCCTTCCACACACGCAGCCTGCACCCCCAGCCGCGGGAAGGCCCCCTTGGACACCCTCAGCCTAGAGGGCCAGCGGATGGGGTTTCTCGTGCCAAGCAGTGGAAAGGAGAGGAGTGCGCGTCCCAGGGACCTCCCTGCCCACAAGCGTGCCCCCCACCTCCCCCCACCGACTCGGGCGGCGCGGGCCAGTCCTCTAAACACCGTTAATGGGGTACTGCAGACGACTCTTGTCCTTCAGCTCCAGCCCCTGGGCCACCTGCGGGCAGGAAGGGCCTCTGAGAGGTGTTGGGGTGCCGCCTCCCAGCCGAGGAGCCCGCCCGCGGCCCCGCCCCGCGCACCTTGCGCGCCGGCAGCAGGTAGAGCGCCCCCTGCAGGCCGAGCCAGGCCAGCCACAGCAGCAGCGCCCGCGGGCTCCACAGCGCCCCGAGCCCCGGCAGGTCGGGGGGCGGGCCCAGGAGGCGCGCGGGCGCGGAGCGGGCCGCCAGCAGCAGGTGGACCACGGCGGCCGGGAGCAGCAGCATCAGCGCCGCGGCGCCTGCGGGAAGGGGCAGACAAAGACCCGGACCAGGGCGGCTCGGGCTCCCCGGGACGCCCCGCCCTCCGCGTCCGCGCTCGCTCCCGGTTCCCCGCGCCCTCAAGGAGCCCCTCGCAGTGTCCCCTCCCCTCCCCGTCCTCTCCCCCCACCCCCTTCATCTCCCAAAATTAGCCCCACACAGAGCCTCGGGGACCTCGCAAGGCTTCAGCACCACCCGTGTGGGTCCCACCCGTCCGAACTCCACCTGCTAGTGGAACGCCTGCCCCCGGGCCCCCTTCCCTCAGCCTGATTACCCAGAGGTCCCCCGAATTCCAGCGGGGCCCGGGAGCCCTGAGCCACGGCCTCCATTCGGCCCCGGAGGCTCACCGGCCTGGTCAAGGCAGCACGGGGCGCCCCCACCCCGCTACCCACGCCGAGAGATGGGCGTCGTGGCGGGGAGCGCCGGGTCCGCTCAATCTGCACCTGTCTGTTGACGGGCGGCGAGCGCCCCAGCCTTGACGTGGACCCGCCCCCCGGCCCATCCTGGGCTTAGCCGATCACCCAATCAGCTCTCGGGGGCGTGCCGGACGCACACGCCGTCGCCCCACGGCGCCACCCCGGCAGAAGCAGCGCAGAGCAAAGGGAACAGGCAGTCTTTATTGGCGGGAGGCCAGGGGGAGAGGGGGAGGGAGGGGCGGCTTAGCCGCGCTCGCAGATGACCTCGACGACGCTGGGCTCCATGGGCACTGGGTCCGGGCAGCGCAGGGCAGCCGAGGCCACCACTTCGTCCAGCAGCAGGTGAACGAGCTCTTCGTCGGCCACGAAGCGCCACAGGTAGAGCTGCAGGAAGTGGCAGTCCACCTGCACCTGCTGCAGCCCGAAGCGCCCAAAGGTGCGCAGCCGCACGCACTCCAGCAGCGTCTTCAGACT
>PVJH01039921.1:0-16069 GCA_004026705.1 Nesogale talazaci | reverse complement strand
TGATTAATTGCTGAAAATGATATCTAGTTCTAAATTGTGTTTGTACATAGGGCAGCCTTCCAGTAGGAATTACAGTCTCCACCCATATAAATCACTTAATCCTGAAAGCACTATCGGGGATTTTAACTCCAATTCAAACACAAACATCTACAATCTAAAGATCATTTTTCCACTTATAAAATTTTATCAAATATCATCTCTTTTTCACTTTTAACCTCTAAATCCAATTGATCCCGTGCACTCTCCCAAAATGTGTCCTGTCCCTAATTAAATTACACTCTTTTTATTTTTTTTTTATTTTGGGGCATCACTGCCCTCTGGTGGTTGTGGGAGCTACCCAGTGCTGGTCCTGAGAGCCGCCGCTGGATTTGAACGGCCAAGCCCATACTCAATCACTTACCCCACCGGGGCTCAGCTAACTTACACTCTTAAAACAGAAACAAAACAAAACAAAAAAGCAAATTCACTGCTATCAAGTCAATTTCAACTCAGAGCAACTCTGTAAGACAGAGTTGTCTCTCGGGGTTTCCAAGACTGTAAATGTTTATGGGCGCTAAAAATTTCCTATTTCTCTCATGGAGCAGTTGGGAGTTTTAAACTGCTACTCTGATCTTCAGCAGTCTAATTTGTAAAACACTATGACACTTTAAAACTGAACATTTCTCCATAGGAGATTTCTTTCCATTTTCTCCTCATTTCAACTCATTTTGGATCCTCCAAAGTATTTCACAAGACATACTGATTTAACTATGAACACTTCTTACACTTCTCCATGGATTTCATTTTATCAATCATGATGCCTTTAATTCAGGGCTGAGGGAGTCTCTGGGATTATATGTTTAAATATCATACAATTTCTGTTGGAATCTGCCTGTGCTCTTGAACAATTACACTCCAGAATCTTAACAATTAAAATTTTAGTCAGGAATTTAAATTGCAAATAAAATAATATGTGTTAAGGAGGAAATTGGAGCAGACAGGTTTTTTTTTTTTTGGTGGATCTTTTACAGATAGTATAACATTCTATAGTTCAATCACATCAAGCAGCTTATATAATAGCTACCACAATCAGTTTCAAAATAGCTTTTCTTTTTTTTCTTTCTTCTTGAATTCCTTGATATCGGCTCCCCTCTATTTCCTCTCTCCCCCACCATAATGCCCAAAAACCCTTATTTCTTCTCTCTCTCTCTCTCTCTCACCCTCTCTCTATTTCTTTTTCCATATTAGGGTGTTGCTGTTGCTGTTGTTGTCGGTCACCTTACATAATCCAATATATCCATTCACACACAATTCTGTTGTTCCAGTATGTCATGCAGAGTTACGCAGTCATCAATGCTAACAGCTCCCCTCTCCCCCTCTCTTCCCATACCTTCAGGGACACATTACTTCTGTTACTATTTCTGAGGGATTATCTTTTCTGACTTTCATGTATTGCATGGTCTTAAATATACATATGAATATACACAAATATAGCATGATTAATGTGGCAAAACAAATAAAAAGCAATAATAAAGGGAGGAATATAAAGAACTAGAGGGCTGAGCCCCGGTGGCGTAGTGGTTGTGCGTGGGGCTGCGGCCCACTGGGACGGAGGTTCAATTCCAGCAGTGGGGTTGGGCCTCCTACTCCCACCACCAGAGAGCAGTGATGTCCCCCCCCCAAAAAAAAAAAAAAGAACTAGAGGATAGTTACGTGGTTCATCAGTACTGTACTGCACCCTGGATTTAGCATGCCTTTGTGAGGTCCTTCTGAGAGGGACTGTTCGATTGTCTTACATATGGGTTTTGTGTCTCCACTACATTCATGTTCAGTCACATCAATTTGGTTGCTTGTTTTTTAACTTCTGAGACCTCTTCTCTTCTGCACCTCATGATCACACATACTGATGCACTTCTTCCATGTGGGCTTTGTTGCTTCCCTTCCAGAGGGTTGCTTGTTTAACTACAAGTCTTTAAGAGTCCAGGCATTATATCTTTTAATAGCCAGGCACCTTCAGCTTTCTTCACCACATTTGCTTATGTACCCTTTTGTCTTCAGCAATTGTGTCAGGAAGGTGAGTATTATATAATGCCACATTATTAGAACTGACCGTTCTTGTACAGGGTAAGATTTAAGTAGAGGCCCAAAGTCCATCAGAGCAGACAGGTCTTTTGTTTGTTTGTTTGCCATCACTGCCCTCTGGTGGTCGTGGGAGCTACCCAGCCTTGCTCCTGGAAAGCCACTGCTGGATTTAAACCGCCAAGCTAGTGGGCCACAGTCCCACACTTAACCACTATGCCACCGGGGCTCAACCCATGGAGCAGTTTTGACCTCTCTCTTAAGCAGTAGGAGTGATGGAGTCATAAAAGATGCTCTTTTTTCTGTATTTTCCTGTTAAGTAATATTATATCACTTGGTAACCCTTAATTTCCGGTTTTATCTTTAAACAGACACTATTGCTGACCTAGCCTACATGCTTTTATTATCCCAGAACATTTGTAGTCCATGAACACCTGAACCAATAGCTGTAAACAGGTTTCAATTGCTAAAGACTCATAGGAAACAGAAGTGGTACTGCTTCAAGCCTACAGTTTAGAACAGGAAAATGACGCAATGTGGCAACAGCATTAAAGAAAGAATATGCATTACAACCTAACAGCCACTTTATAGCAAGAGGTCCTCAGAGACCTTTATCTACCTTCTGTAAAGGCTAAGGTCAGAAGCAGTTTATCTCTCAGATCAGAAAACACTGATGTAGGGCTGAGCCCCAGTGGCATAGTGGTTGTGCGCGGGACTGCGGCCCACTGGGACGGAGGTTCAACTCCAGCACTGGGGCTGGGCCTCCTACTCCCACCACCAGTGAGCAAAAAAACAAAAAACAAAACAAAAAAACACAAAAAATAAAACACTATTTCATCTATATTCATAATCCATATGGACAGAACCATAATAAATCTATAATTTTTGCTAGGGGCCATCAAGTCAGTTCTAACTTAGCAACTCCATCCATAACAGAACCAAACATTGCCTGGTCCTTTGTTATCCTCACAATCCTTGCTGTACTTGAGTTCATTGTTGCAGTCACTAAGTCAATACAGCTCATTGATGACATTCCTTTTTGGGGGGAGGGCATCACTGCTCTCTGGTGGGAGTAGGAGGCCCAGTCTTGCCTAGAGACCTGCTGCTGGACTTGAACCACCAGCCCAGTGGGCCGCAGTCCCGCACACAGCCACCATGCCACCGGGGCTTAGTCGATGACATTCCTTTTTTATTTCTGCTAACCCTCTACTTTTCCAAGCATCATTTCCTTTGCAGAAATTGGTCTCTTCTGATAACATGTCCAAAGCATGTGTGGTGAATGCTCAACTAAAGAGCATTCTAGTTGAGCTTCTGCCAAGACAATTGATTTATCCCTTTGGTAAGTCATGCTATATCAGGGGTTACCTTCCAAGAAATTTTTTTTTTCAAAACTACGTATTTAAACTGTTTTACAAAACAACCTTATTACCTTCAAAGTACTCTCCATTACACTTAGTAGACCATTTGTCAAATCTGTGATTCTACCCTTGGGTAGACTAGAGAAACAAATCCATAGAAACTCATATGTGTACAAGAAAAAGGTTTATATACAATAGCAGTTGAATATTGAGAAAACATCCCAGCCCAATGCAGAGCAAGTCCATAAATCAGACATTAGCTCATATGTTTGATACCACTCTACAAAGTCCTCTTCAGATTCACAAAGCACATGAAATGACACAGGCTACTGGGGAGAAACTTTTTGGATCCAGTGGCATTATAAGCATCGCAGTGCCGGTAGTAGTCTCTACATTCCTTCTCCAGCTTTAGAAGTCTGGTTGTGGGGCTGAGCCCTGGTGGTGTAATGGTTGTGCACGGGACTGCGACCCACTGGGACGGAGGTTCAATTCCAGCAGTGGGGCTGGGCCTCCCACTCCCACCACCGGAGAGCAATGATGCCAAAAAAAAAAAAAGTCTGTTTGCATAAAGATAGGTCCGTACGGCTTCTCCAGGTCAGGGCAATCATGTAGTTTCATGTGCCTTGTCAACTGCAATGTCTCTCAGGGAGTCAGCAGAGACAGAGTTTGTGTCTCCTATCTCCAAGGAGGAAAATCAGAAGTTTCCAGAATTCTCAAAAGAAGGCCAGATTCACACAGAGGTCCCATTGACTACCTCTGAATTGACAAGCTAAAATCCATCCCTACACTCTTAATCCTCAAATTGACACCAATTTAGGTAACTACCAAAGGAACATTTTCCAAATTCATCTTTTGGATGCCTGACAGCATTTCCTTCCTTTCTTTCTTCACCTCTTTTACATCGTCAAATCATTGTCCTTTCATGTCTCTCTGAATTCATGGAAACAAAAAGAAGTCACACAAAGTGAGGTCAGGTAAGTAAGGTGTGTGGGGCAAGAGAGGCATGCTGATTTTTTTTTTTTTTTTGCCAAAAACCGGTACACTGAGATGGCTGCGTAAGCAGGTACATTGTCATGATGGCAAAACCAGTCCACCATCTGCCACAAATCAGGTCTTTTTTTGTGGCACAGTGTACACAATCTCTTCAGACCATTTAAATAGAAAGTTTGATGAACAGTCTTCCCCCCACCTAGGGGGATGAATAAAAGATATGTGGGTGAAGGGAAACAATGGACAGTATAAGACAGGAAATAGCAATAATAATAGGCAATTGATCAAGGGTTCATAAGAGTGGGAGGGCTGGGGAGAGAGGAGAAAAATGAGCTGATACCAAGGGCTCAAGTAGAAAGAAAATGTTTCAGAAGTGTTGATGGCAGCATATGTACAAATGTGCTTAGTACAATTGAGTGATGTACCGTTAAAAGATTTGTAAGAGCACCCCAATAAAATGATTGATTAAAAAACTCCCCAAAACAGCCTTACCTAGGGCTGAGCCCCGGTGGCGTCGTGGTTGTGCGCAGGACTGCGGCCCACTGGGATGAAGGTTCAATTCCGGCTCCCAGGAGCAAAGGCTGGGCCTCCTACTCCCACCACCTGAGGGTAGTGATGCCTGAAAAAAAAAATGAAAAAAAAGAAAAATAAACAGTCTTACCTAGTGACATGCACTATTAGTTGACATTTTCTTCAGTTCTGGAGGTTGATAGATGTCCAGACCGAGATTTGTTATCAATTGACATTTCGCCTTTTACGAAACAAGAAAACCACTCATACACTTGAATTTTTCCCATTGCACTGTTCTTGTAAACTGTGGTGAACATTACAACTATTTCTGTGGCATTTTCTCCCAGCAGCAAACAAAATTTCAGAGCCTCACGCAGTTCCCTTAAATCGGTCATTGGGCTGAGCCCCGGTGGCGTAGTGGTTGTGCGCAGGACTGCGGCCCACTGGGACGGAGGTTCAATTCGCTGGAGAGCAGTGATGTCCCTCCCCCCAAAAAAATCGGTCATCACCAAACACGAGGTTCAAATGAAACTGTCTTAATGAAAAAATTCACGGTAACCAGAGAGAATGTTCCCAGGATATGGCACTGGCTGCACTCAGAGCAAATTACTTGATGATTGCCTCGCAGAAAAAATATGTACTTTCCTTCCACTTTGGGGGTGGAGTGGGTTACCCCCTCATATATATTATTATTCAAAAGCACTGTAATTCAAATGTGTTGATTCTTCATTGGTTTTTCTTATTCATTTAGCAGAGAATTCATGAATATGAGGTGATTGAAAAATACTAAAACTTGGGTCAGGCATATCTTAGAATTCAAAATAATATTAAAAAAAACATTTTTTATTTGTTTTTTTTGGGGGGGGGAGCATCACTGCTCTCGTGGTGGGAGTAGGAGGCCCAGCCCCACTACTGGAATTGAGCCTCCATCCCAGTGGGCCGCAGTCCCACGCACAATCACTACGCCACCGGGGCTCAACCCCTTGATTTCTTGACTGCTATTTCCATGGATGTTGATTGTGGATTCAATTGAAATGTAATTCTTGACAAATTTAATCTTTTCTTCATTTTTTTTTAACAGTGTAGACACTACTAAACTATTTATTTATTTTAAAATCACTTTACCCCTCAGGGCCAACAATGAGCATAGAGATACCAGGAGGATAAGGGGAAGGAGAGGGGAGAAAAGGAGGACTCGATCATATAACCTCATCCCAGGGGGATGAACAACAGAAAAGTGGGTGAAGGGTGACAGAGGATGATGTAAGATATGAAAATAATAATCTATAACTTATCAAGTGTTCATGAGGGAGGGAGAACATTAGGAGCTGATCAAGGGCTCCAGTTGAAGGGAAATGCTTTGAAAATGATGATGGCAGCATGTGTACGACGGTGCTTGACACAATGGATGAAGCATGGGTTGCAATGGGAGATGTGGGAGCCCTCAATAAAAGCATTTGCTTAAAGAATAAATAAACAAGCAAATCCCTTTATTGGGAGCGGTCACAGATACCATACCATCCCACAGTTCAATCACATCAAGCGGCAGTGTACAATAGCTGCCTCAATCAGTTCCAAAACAGTTTCTTTCTTCTCGAATTCCTCGGTGTCCGCTCCCCTTTATCGTCTCTCTCCCCCACCCTGCCCCTCTAGGAACTTGGCTTCTTTATCGCCATCTCTTATACCACCCAGTATGCTCCTTCACAAAGAATTCTGTTGCTCACTCCCGTTGAGTGGAATTGTACAGTCATCAACGCTATCAGCAACCCCTTCCTCCCCATTCTTCCTCTACCCTCAGGGCTGTAATTCCAATGTTTGAGGTTGGAGGAGTTGCAGGGCAAGCAGTTTGATTTTCTGATCTAACAATGGTGGCTCAAGTGGGTGATTCCATGCGTGTGCCCATTTTCCCGGTATTTGTTCTCTCCATTTTTCATGATGTTATTTATCTGTCCAGTTGTGTGGATTTATGAGTTTTTTTTTCTTTTTTTTTTGGGGGGGGGGCATCACTGCTCTCCGGTGGTGGGAGTAGGAGGCCCAGCCCCACTGCTGGAATTGAACCTCCGTCCCAGTGGGCCGCAGTCCTGTGCACAACCACTACGCCACCGGGGCTCAGCCCTGAGTTTGTTTTTATATTGAAGGGTAGTCTGTACTGTAGGTTGAAATCTACTGAGGGCCGTCATTGTTGTCTACATCTTCTTTATATCTATAATTTTTTTTTTGGTGGCATCACTGCCCTGGTGGGAGTACCAAGCCCAGCCTTGCTGCTGGATTTGAACTGTCAACCCTGTGGGCTGCAGTCCCGCAAACTACCACTAAGCCACCAGGGCTCAGCCGACATCTTTCTTATGAAACAAAAACCAAAAGACATAGTAGCGCTTCTCTATATAGTCATAGTTTTTGTCATTGTTAGGTGCCATCAACTGAGTTATGACTCATTGTGACTCTGTGTACAATAGAACTGAATGAACAAAAGAAAGAAATGAGATAAAGCAATAGAATTTTGCAAGATCAATACCTTCTTCATTTTAAATACCTTTTTCCCAACAATATAAATGGCAACTATACGCACACAGACTTATCTGGATGGAAAGCACAGGAATGAAATTCAATACACCTGGGGCTGGGGTGCTTACACTTTTTCAGCATGTGAACTACTTGTAACATGATCAAGTCAAAATGATCTACCAAAAAAATGATCTACCAACTACAAAAATGCAAAACATTTATTTATTTACTCATGAGTGCATTGTGAATTCTTTATATGGACAATGAATATTTATGCACCTTGCATAACTGCATGAGTCCATATTGCACAACACAATTAGCTATGTACATTTTTGTCATTGCCTGAGTTTTTTCTGATGACTGCACTGAATGGAATGAGCCAGGGATGCAGAGTTCAGACAGAAGCTGCTGACAGCCGGCCTCAAACACACTTCCAAAGGATCATCAGTCATGGTGGAGCGGTACTTGGACTTCATGATCTTGATGTGGGAAAAGGCTGACTCACATAGATAAGTAGAGCCGAATAATGCAGTCATGGAGGTAGCACATTTTCTCATGTTTGGGTACTTTCCCTCTGTGAATAAGTTCCAGAGCTGTTCACGGACTCTGGACTTCAGCTGAAGGTTAACTTGTGTCAAAATCTCCCATTCCATATGAAAGTGGTATGTTTTTGTCTTCTTACTCTGTAGAGCTCCCCCACTCATTTTAATTCCCTTTCTTACGTTTAAGAGAAAAAAAAATCCAAGGTCTAAAAATTGGCGATAATTTAGCTTGTCAGTTTTGCTGCACGTAGCACAATTGTTTGCACAAGTGTTTGACAACTAATATTGCATCTGATGGGCTGTGCTTTCTATCACTTAAGTGATGGGATTAATGATAGGCTTACATCTGTTTTTTGTAACGCAATGCAATCTACCCCTACTACAGTTGTGACTGACTAGTAGATCAGGATTGGCGTATTGAGTACCCCTGATCTGGGGAAGAGACAATGTTCAACATCAGAAGCAAAAAAGAAGCCAGCTGGTGACTGTGAACTTGACCATCAACTGAAAGTTCATATGCAAGGTTTATGTTGAAGCTGAAGAAAATTAGACGAGTTTTAATAGGGCCAAAATCAACTCCCAAACTGCTGAGAATCCTACCCTGGTCAAATTGACATAAAATTCAACATCCAAGATAGTCTGGATGAATACTCTGGAGGAGAAAACAATGGAATTGATGGTTCCAGGGGAACGTGAGAGATGGAAAGGTAGGAGAAAGGAGGTGGAGTTGACTAACTCAGGGATAAGGGAACAACAAGTGATCCAAAATCAGTGACAAGGTGAGTGTGAGAGGCCTGATCAGGATTGATCAAGAGTAATGTAACAGAGAGAAAATACTGAAACTCAAATGAAGACTGAATATGAAAGTGGGGCAAGACAAAAGTAAAAAGAAATAGAGGAAAGAACTGGGAGGCAAAGGGCATTTATAGAGGTCCCAAAACAGGCACGTATATAGGTAAACATATTTATATATGATGATGGGGAAATAAATCTACGTGCATATATTTATAGGATTAGTATTAAGGCAGTAGATGGACATTGAACCTCCACTGAAGTAATTTCTCAATGCAAGAACACTTTGTTCCATTAAATTGGCATTCCATGATGCTCACTTTCCCCATATGACCATTGGAGACAAATGTGTGCAGAAGCAAAAGTGGTGACTAAAGTTGATGGTGCCCGGATCAAAAGATATAGCATCTGGGGTCTTAAAGGCTTGAAGGTAAACAAGCGCTCATCTAGCTCAGAAGCAACAAAGCCCACATGGAAGACGCACACCAGTCTATGTGACGACGAGGTGTCAAAGGGATCAGGTATCATGCATCAAAGAACTTAAAATTATTCATTATAAATGAGGGGGAGTACAAACTGGGGACCCAAAGTCTATCTGTATGGGAAGCAACATTCCCTTATAGAAGGGTTGCATGGAGAAGATGAGTCAGTCAGGGTACAGTGTAGCAACAATAAAATATGCAACTTTCCTCTTGCTCCTAAATGCTTCCTGCCCCCCTCCCCACTATCATGATCCCAATTCTACCTTATCTGGCTAGACCAGAGGATGTACACTGGTACAGATAGGAATCAGAAACATGGGGAATCAAAGACAAATGATCCCTTTAGGACCAGTTGTGAGAGTGGCAATACCAGGAGGGTGGAGGGAAAGGGGAGTAGAAAGGAAACCAATTACAAGGATCTACATATGGCCTCCTCTGTGGGGTATGATCAACAGGGAAGTGGATGAAAGGAGACATCAGACAGTGTAGAATATGACAAAATAATAGTTTATAAATTATCAGGCATAGGGGAGGGAAGAGCAAGAAGGGAGGGGAAATATGATGAGCTGATACCAGGGGCTTACATGGGAAGAAAATATTATGAGAATGATGATGGCAACAAGCGTACAAATAGGCTTTGCATACAATGAATGTCTGTATGTATTGTGACGGAATTTGTATGAGCCCGGCAAAAAAATGATTAAAATTTTTTAAATCCAACATCCATTAGGTTTTTTTTCTCCCTCAGTAACAGCTTCACCTTTTTTCATTCATCAGTACTTTTAATCAGAATCACCAAGGTAGTTCTCTTTGATTTTACCACTTAGGCAGTTCATGCGGCTAGTGACAGGATGAAGCAAAAGAGGAATTCCCCTCTAATCCACTCTAAATTGTACAGTCTCACATTGTATAATTATAGAGAATGTGGCTGTCTTTTTACATTAGGAAACAAAACATTTGTACAGTTAGCCCCAACTTGGTGAGGCTTGCAGTCAGGTTTAAATTACTACCTGGCACCTTGTTTTAGAATATTACTGATCTCTAGGTTACTTAATTAGATGCCCTGGTGGTGTTGTGGGTATGTGTTGAGCTGCAAACCACAAAGTCAGCAGTTTCAGACCCCTAGCTGTTTCATGGCAGAATCATAAGGCTTTCAACTCCTGTAAACCGTCCCAGTCTTGGAAACCCATGGGGCAGTTCTATTTTGTTATACAGAGTTCCTACGAGTCAAAATGGACTCTATGGCTCTGCGTTTTTTGGTATTGAGTTCCTTACTTGTTAGTTCAGGAGCTTCTGGATCCATAGTTAGAAAAGAAAATTGTGGTAAAGAAAATTTGATGCTCTTTTCCTCTTGGGCTGAGCCCTGGTGGCGTAGTGCTTGTGTGTGGGACTGCGGCCCACTGGGACAGAGGTTCAATTCCAGCAGTGGGGCTGGGCCTCCTACTCCCACCACCGGAGAGCAGTGATGTCTCCCCCCCTCCAAAAAAAAGAAAATTTGATGCATGTGAATCATGGTGTTCACAAAGAATATTGAATCTATCATGGACAGTCAATAGAGCAAACCCATCTATTTCGAAAGAAGTACAGCCAGATGCCTGTGACAAGTGAGAATGATGAGATTCTGTCTCACATGCAACAGCATGCTTGGCAGAGGGTTAGCAAAACAGGGGACTATCTTCAATGAGATTGTTGGCAAACAGAAATTATCAACTGTTTCAGCTTTGGTCAGGGCTAGCAGGGTAAGTTGTCATTTGACCCAGAGCTGAATGATTTTGGAGATATTTATGGGAACTCCAAAGGCAAAGCAAAGTAGGACAAGCTAATATTCACTGAAGAAACACTATGCTAAGGTACGAAGGACATTTTCTTTTTTAAAAAATCACTTTGGAGGGGGGGGCTCATACAACTCTTTATCACAATCCATCCATCCATTGTATGTCAAGCACATTTGTACATCTGCTGCCCTCATCATTCTGAAAACATTTTTTTCTACTTAAGCTCTTGGAATCACTTCATTTTGTCCCTTCCTTCCCACTTGCCATTTCCTCATGAACAGGTGATAATTTATAAATTATTATTTTGTCACGTCTTACATTGTCTGATGTCTCTCTTCACTTACTTCCCTGTTGTCCGTACCCCAGGGAGGAGGTTCTATGCAGATCCTTGTAATCGATTCCCTCTTTCTACCCTACCTTCCCTTCACCCCTCTGGTATCACTACTCTCACCACTGGTCCTGAAGGAATCATCTGTCCTGGATTCCCTATGTTTCCAGTTCCTATCTGTATGTACCAGTGTACATCCTTTGGTTTAGCTGGATTTGTTTTGTTGTTGTTGTTGTTGTTGTTGTTGTTTTTTGGGCATCACTGTCCTCTGGTGGTCGTGGGAGCTACCCAGCGCTGCTCCTGAGAGCCGCCGCTGGATTTGAACTGCTAAGCCTGTGGGCTGCAGTCCCGCACTCAACCACTTATGCCACCGGGTTTCAGCCCTGTCTAGCTGGATTTGTAAGGTAGAATTGGGATCATGAGAGTGGGGGGAGAGGAAGCATTGAAGAACTAGAGAAAACTGTATGTTTCATAATTGCTACACTGTGCCTTGATGGGTTGTCTCCTCCCTGTGACCCTTCTGTAAGGGAATGTCCCATTATCTACAGATGGGCTTTGGGATCCCAGTCTGTACTCCCCCTCATTTATAATGATATGATTTTTAGTTCTTTGATGTCTGATACCTGATCCCTTCGACACCTCATGGTCACAAAGGCTAGTATGCTTCTTCCATATGGGCTTTGTTGCTTCTAAACCTCGATGGCCAGTTGCTCATCTTCAAGCCTTTAAGACCCCTCGATGTTATATCTTTTTTGGGGGGGCATCACTGCCCTCTGGTGGTGGGAGTAGGAGGCCCAGTCTTTGCTCCTGTGGAGCCCGGTGCTGGAATTGTGTTATATCTTTCGATAGCCAGGCACCATCAACTTTCTTCACCACATTTGCTTATGCACACATTTGTCTTCAGCATTTGTTTTAGAAAGGTGAGCATCATTGAACACAAATCTAATAGGACAAAGTGTTCTTGCATTGAGGAAGTACTTGAGTGGAGACACAATGTCCATCTGCTGTCTTAGTACTAAATCTATAAATATATGCACATAGAAATAGATCTATTTCCCTATCATGATACATAAACATATTTACCTATATACAATCATGTATTTAGACCTCTATTAGTGCCCTTGCCTCCTAGTTCTTTCCTCTATTTTGTTTTACTTTCCTCTTGTCCTACCATCATGCTCTGTACTGATGGTCAGTTTGTCAAATTGATGCCCTGGTTTGAACTTTGAAGTGGCAATCTGAGTTGTCATGAAAAGGCTGGAATAAAATTGCTGCTAAATGAAAGAAAGGTGAAATTGTTGCCAAGGGAAAATGAGTTATCAAACTATTGTTACAAAAGGGAATATCTAACATAATTTACTTAAATTCCATTGACTGGATTTAGGTTGCCACTTTAAACATCAAAGTTGGCCATCGCCTTGATGGCTCAAATCATTTTGGTGTAGGGATAATGTGGTGATTATCAACATGTTCCACTTTGATTTCTCTTAGAATTCTCATAATTTTTCTGAAGAGCAGTACCCCAAACAAGGATCATCTCTTTAAAAATATTTTTATTGTAGTGAAATTGATAATAAAACCTTTGCCATTGTATCTGTTAGTCCTAGTAAACTAGAGAAACATCTATAGAAACGCATATGTCTATGAGAGAGTTTTATAAAAAGCGTCATTGTGCATTAAGAAAACATCACAACCCAGTTCAGTTCAAGCCCGTAAGTTTGACGTTAGCCCATATGTCTGATACCAATCTATAAATTCCTCTTCAGACTCATAAAACATATGGAAAGATGTCAAATACAGGATGATCACAAGCCAGTGGGTAGAAAGACATTTTGCTATTGATATTGCAAACTGGGGCAGCTACTTGGGAAACTAGCTTGGCAATTTTTCAAAATTTAAAGCTATCTTATGACCCAGTGTAATGTAGTGAAGTATTATTTTTAAAAATAACTTTCCCCTACCAGCACTGAGTTGCTTCTGCCACCACTGGATGCTGTTGATGGATCCTGAGCCCTGGAAGCGAGGAGCCATGGGGAGACCTCTGCCAGTGCTGGGACTCTGCACCCACTGGTCTGTGACTTCGTGAATCAGAAGGAGACATTACAGACTGGTATCGGACATATGGGCTAATATCAGACTTGTGACTTTGTACTGGACTGGGTTGGGATGCCTTCTCAATGTCCTATTCCTCTTATAAAGATATATAAACCATACCCTTATCCAAAAATAATAATTTTATTTGGGGGCTCATACAGGTCTTCTCATAATACATACATGCATCAAATTTGTCAGGCACATTTGCACATTTGTTGCCATCATCATTTTCTTTTTAAAAAAGTCATTTTATTGGGGGCTCCTACAACTTTCATCATAATCTATACATATTTCCATTTGTCAAGCACATCTGTATTTTTGTTGCCCTCATTAGTTTCACAACATTGTCTTTCTATTTGAGCCCTTTGTATCAGCTCCTCGTTTTCCTCCTCCCTTCTCTACCCTCTTTCTCTCATAAACCCTTGATAATTTATGAGTCATTATTTTTTTCATGTCTTATACTGACCAATGTCTCCCATCACCCACTTTTCTGTTGCCTGGTTTCCTGGGAGGGAGTTTTATGTAGATCATTGTGGTCGGTTCCCTATATCTCCCCCCACCTTTCCCTTCCCTTCTTGGTATGTATCACCGGGTGGCCAGCCTCCTGATATACTCGCAGTAAGAGTTCAACAAGTAGGGGCTGAGCCCTGGTGGCGTAGTGGTTGTGCGCGGGACTGCGGTCCACTGGGACGGAGGTTCAATTCCAGCAGTGGGGCTGGGCCTCCTACTCCCACCACCGGAGAGCAGTGATGCCCCAAAAAAACCAAAAACAAACAAACAAAAACCAAGCAACAACAACAACAAAAAGGAAAAAGATAAGCCTATAAATAGTGCCAGGTCTGTTTGTTGATCTTAAGGAGTGTTTTCTGGTTGAGTCCTCTGGGGCGCCACACCCTGGCCCCAAAGCCTATCCTTGGTATTCCCTGAGTGCTTCATTACTTTGCTCCCCATGCTGCTCTATTGCACATCTTTGGCCTTTTGCCCTGGTGTGGTGGGGTCAGATCAGGCATAATTCCTGCCTTGTGCTTTCAGTGTTGTCCCTGATAGCGATCCGGGTCCGTGTGGGACATCTCTTCTTGTGGTGGGGCTGGCCCAATTGATGGCCCTCTCTGTGTACTGGCTGTTCTGAGCAGGAATATAGGTGGTCCTTGAGGTGTGGTGAGCCAAACCTTCTTTGTTTGCTCCTGTGTGCTCTGATCAGATGGGCTCCTCTGCCTGAGCTGTCGCTTCTGTGCTCTTCTCTGTGGTCCATTCTTCTGGGAGGGAAGAGGGGGTGTCCATGTAGTTGGAACTGCGGCCAGCTGTAGTGAATTATTTATGGCTTTTCTAGCCACCAAGCCCAAACCAAACTCACTGCCAATGAGTCAATATCAACTCATGATGATCCTGTGAGTTTCTGAGAATGTAACTGTTTAGGGAGCAGAAAGGACTTGCTAGTGGTTTTTGACGCTGATCTTATGGTTAGCAGCCCAGCTCATAACCACGACACCACGAAGGGCTCCCCCAGGCACAGTCAGCTTGTTTAATGCCCTTCCAATGAATTTGCCCTTACGGGTCTGGACAAGAAGGTGAGGGAAGGTGTGGGTATCCGATTCTGCTCTCAGCGATGGTTAACAGTGTTCATTGTGATCACCAACCAGCTGGCTTTAAAAGGAACCATCTCAGGTACAAGGAGTGGGATTTCACTGGCAACAAGAGAGGATGGCCAGGAGTAGGACGTGTCCTTTCAGCAAAGTGTCTGGTTTGCCTTTATTTCGACCTGATTTCCAGTTCTTGGGGTTTTGAGTTTCTGCCTATCATCTGACCTGATTTCATCAGCATAGATGAAGGGAATCTTCCAGATGAATTTTTGGGACTTACAAGTACCTACAAACTATGTGAACTATGTTCCTTCAGGCTGTGCATTCTGTGTGGCTCTGGCACCAAATTGGAGAGCTCTGGGAAGTAAGGGATGTACTAAGGGGAGGAATGGCAGTTGTATTCAAGAAAAATGGAGTGGTAGAGCATTTTTTAAAAGGGGACCTTCGAGCTGAGCCCCGGTGGCGTAGTGGTTGTGCGCAAGACTGTGGCCCACTGGGACGGAGGTTCAATTCCAGCAGTGGGGCTGGGCCTCCTACTCCCACCGCCGGAGAGCAGTGATTGCCCCCCCCCCAAAAAAATAAAAATAAATAAAAGGGGACCTTCAAAAACAGGGGGGGGGGACATTTAGAGCATAGTTAACCTCCTCCTTCTTGGGATTTTCTAGAAGGAATTGTTTCCACACCCAGAAATTTCACTCCTGGTGTACATACTCGAGAGACAGGAAAACATATGAAAACATATTTCCACACAAAAACTTGTACACGGATGCTTTAACATTGACTCATGATATAGTCAAGAAATAGAAAATAGCTCTAATATCTATCAACTGATGAAGGAACAAATAAAATCTATCCACAGGACAGATATTTGATGGGAAAGAGAATGGAATACTGATTCATGCAACAACTAATGAATCTTGAAAACACTGTGATAATAGAAAGAAGATAGTTGCAGAGGGTCACTATAGGTTGATGTCTTTTGCACGAAATGTTATGAATAAATGAATCCACAGAAACAGAAAATCTAATAGTGGTTTCCGGGGGCTGGGGGAAAA
>PVJH01039920.1:0-16051 GCA_004026705.1 Nesogale talazaci | reverse complement strand
TTTTGGGGGGGAGGCCATCACTGCCCTCTGGTGGTCGTGGGAGCTACCCAGCTCTGCTCCTGAGAGCCGCTGCTGGATTTGACTCACCAAACCCGCGGGCCATAGTCCCACATTGAATCACTTACGCCATGGACGCTCAGTCCCCAGTCTTTTTAATGACCTTTTACTTTCTTCATGAGTGTTACCAGGCCTCAATGTCCTTCCACAGGTCATCAGGTTCTCTACCATTAGTGCCCAATGCACCAAATATGTTCTTGAGACTGGGACAGACTCAAGGTCATATTTTAGCTTTTGTGGACTTGCTTTCATTTTCATCAACTTCAACATGAACTTGCATATTGGCAATAATGTGATGGTCTGTTCCATAGTTGACCCCTGGACTGGTTCGAACTGCCTATATTGAGCTGCTTCTCCATCACCTCTTCCCACAGAGGTAGTCAATTTGATTTCTGTGTACTCCTTCTGGAGGAGACCAGATATACAGTTGCCCTTGTTGTGGTGTTGACAAGGTATTTTTGATGAAGAAATTCTTGGTCTTGCAAAATTCTATTATGTGATCCCCAGCTTCGTTTCTATCACCATGTCCATATTTCCCAACTACTATCCTTTCCTTCCCAGCCACCCATCCCCCAAACTTTGCATTCCAATACCCAGGAGTTACCAATACATCTTGATTGCATGTTTGATTGGTTTTGGACTGAAGACCTTGGCAGTTTTAATTTCTTCATCACTTGTTTAGTGGTTGGTGAATAAATTTAAATAATACTGACTGAATTTTATTGTATGACGATAGAAAGTATCCTATCAGAGATAGCATATTATTTCAATATGAATGTCTTCTTTGAAGATGAATGCTAAACAATTCCTGTAAATTTGTGGTTCTCAACCTTTGGGTTCCGACCCCTTTGGGGATTAAATGACCCCTTCAGAGGAGTCGCTTAAGACCATTGGAAAACACATAAATATTTCACAATGTATATTTATATATCACTTTGTAATTAATCACTATGCTTTCATTATATTCAATTTGTAACAATTAGACTACAACCTGCATATCAGATTGTAACATTATGATCCATAGCAGAAACAAAATTAAAGTTATGAAGTAGCAACGAAAATAATTTTATGGCTGGGTGTCACCACAACATGAGGGACAGTATTAAAGGGCCATGACATTAAGACAGTTGAGAACCACTAATCTAGATTGTGTCATTCCCAAAAAAGCAAACCACGAGGATCTGATTCAAAATGGTTAATACCAATATCCATTCCGTCTCAGGAATACCTAGAGCATTTATCTTTGTGTATTCCATTTCATTTTTCATGAATTCTAATGTAGCTAGATTTATGCCTCATACATTCCAACATTCTGCTAAAGAGTGACAATCTGGGAAACCCATGAGGCAGTCCTTCCCTGCCTATAAGGTTGCCATAAGTTGGAACAGAGTTCATTGCAATGGGATTGATCGTGGTTCAAAGCTCTTTAACTGAGAGGATACACTTTTGTTTGTCAAATCTATCTACTTGTGGTGTTTGTGTTACAGCAGTACTAGACAATGATAATTTTTTTCTTGAGTGAAATTATTTTGCCTGATTCATACTTTGGCCTTTTGTAAAACAAACTTTGAATACCAAAATTGACCACTATTCTTATTTTTCGTTTCACAAGCCAATGTTGTAGTCTTTAGTTGCCATGAAATTGACTCTGATTCCTTGGGACTTCACATCACTACCAGTCTTATGCCATCTTGATGATGGTTGGTATATCTGAGCCAGTTGGTGTGGTTACTTATGGTTTCAGTCCAGTCAGGGGAATTGGTGTCATTTCAAAGAATTTTGAGGGGGGTGGGGACATGGACTGGGAAAGGGGAGGGATCATAGTGTGAGTGATGGTGGGAAACAAAAGATAAAATGCTTAACAGGATATTGTTTTATTTCATTTCTTGGTCTGTGTAATATATACAGTATGTAGCATGTTTTCTTTTTTAAAAATAATTTTATTGAGGGTTTATATAACTCATCAAAATCCATATATCCATCCATTGTGTCAAGCACATTTGTACATTTGTTCCCATTGTTATTTTCAAAACATTTTCTTTCTACTTGGGCCCTTGATATCAACTCCTCTATGCTCCCTCCTTTGATAATTTATAACTTTTGATAATTTATAATCTTTGATAATTTATAACTTTTTTCATGTCTTGCTCAGACCAGTGTCTCCCTTTATCCACTTTTCTGTTGTTCTTCCTCCTGGGAGGGGGCTATAAATAGGTCATTATAATCAGTTCTTTCTTATATGTTAAAAATAAGAAAAATTTCCTCGAGGTTTCTTTTCCCTCAAATCTACCTAGTGGCTTGAGTGACTTTAAAGAGAGAGAAGAAGAGAAGTAAAATGAAAATTTAGAGCCTTTAATGAAAAACACCTTCATCTTTTTATTAAAAATTGGTTTTGAAGTTTATCCATTATGTTCATTCTGTTGAATATGATTTTTAAGATAAATGAATCTGGATCAATTGGATGAGAGTGAGAATTGTGATGCCCATCAAGGCACTTTACATACATAAGCCTCAGTGTCTTTATCTGTTGAATGGGGAGATGCATCAACCAGGTGCCCCGAGGTGCTAGGAAAAGGAAGGTACCATCCCGTGTTCTCAGCCTGCCCTTGGCACAAGGAAAGGTTGTCTCACAAAGCTGTCATCATTTTGCTTGTCTCTTTCCTACTCTCTCCCACCAAAGTCACCTAGCTAAAACCACTAACACTAAACTCACTGCAGGAAAGTTGATACAGATTCACAGAAACCCTATGTAACCCAGGACCTCGATGCTAAGCCATTCTAGAAGGAGCATCTGATAGCTGTGATGCAGGTGAGTTCCGAATCAAATTTTCCTATAAGAAATAACTGAAGGGGCTGAGCCCCGGTGGCATAGTGGTTGTGCGCGGGACTGCGGCCCACTGGGATGGAGGTTCAATTCCAGCTGTGGGGCTGGGCCTCCTACTCCCACCACCGGAGAGCAGTGATGCCCCCCAAAAAACAAAACAAAACAAAAAGAAGAAATAACTGAAAACAGATGAATCTGTTCTCAACCACGAAGTTTTTACCCTAATCTTGCCTTTTTCTATAAAACAATACACAGAAATTTCAAAGTAAGTAAGCTCAGCATTAAATATAATTTAACTAAGAAAAACACAACATTAAAAAAGTTTTAAACAATTACAGTATGGGCATACCTTGAGACTGATGGGGATCTACAATCTGTGCACATGGATGTGGAGAGGAGGGATGGAGAGAGAGTCACTGTTTGGAAGGGGAATTCTCTTCCAGAAAATCAACCAGTCACTGCTTTTCAGGAGGGTTTTTTTCACTGACCTTTTTCACCGGCACCTGGCTGGCTTTCTCTAAAAAAACAAATCTGAATAATGTGATCTGTTATTGGCATTTCCTAAACTCTTTTCTAAAACTGTTTGTTAAATTATCTATCATTATTATCAATAACACGGTTAACCAGTTTCTTCTTTTTTAAAAAATATTTTATTGGGGACTCAGATGACTCTAATCCTAATTCATCCATCCACCTATTGAGTCAAGTACATTTGTACATTTGTTGCCATCATCACTTTCAAAACATTTTCTTTCTATTTGAGACCTTGAGATCAGCTTCCCATTTTTCTCCTCCCCTCTCTCCTTCACAAACCTTTGATAACTTATGAACTGTTATTACTTTTTCATTTCTTGCACTGAAAAATATCTTCCTTCACCCACTTTTCTGTTATCATGATGATTCTTTTTTTTTTTTTAATAAAAGGACCCTTTCTTAGGACCCATTTTTTAAATCTGAAAACAATATCCAAAACCACAACAACTAAGAAAAGATAGCAGAACACTTAGAACTCAGCTGCAAAAGGTTTAAACAATGCTACTAACAAAACCGACTAGTGCTGAGTGACCAAAACACGAACTCCTTTTGTTTACAAAACTCACGTGCGCGGGTCAGATTCTGATGTTCCTTCTAGCTCTCATGTGCAATTTTCTCCTTTCATATTGAAGGAGTGTTGATCCGGCTGAGTACGGGGTTCTGCTGTAGAACAGAGTAGAATTTCTCCCTGTGTATTCCTGGGGCTATCAATCTTAGCAGGAGGAGAAGGCCTCAGCTGTTTCTAGTGGAGTGGCTGATGGTTTCAATCTGCTAACCTTTCTGTTAACAACCCCTCTCTCTCTCTCTCTCTTTTTTACAGCCCCACTCTTAACCCACTTTACCACCAGGGCTCCTTGTCCAAGTCAAGAAATGATCCACATTTGTAGTCAATGTTGCCATCTTCTGAGCTGAGGCAAGGACTCCCTTCCTTGCCTGTTTGGAGATAAAAACAGGGAGGGGCCCTCTGCTAAACAGAGAGCTTGGGGATGAACAACAAAAACATGGGTGGAGGGAGATAGTGGTCAGTGTAAGATGTGAAAACAATAATGATTTATAAGCTATCAAGGGTTCATGACGGTGGAAGGGATGGAAAAAAGAGGAGCTGATATCAAGGGCACCAATAGAAAGTAAAATGATACTTTAAAAATGTTATAAAAATGATGATTGCCACGTTTGTTGAAATATGCTTGATAAAATTGATATATCAGATGTTATTAGAGCTGTAAGAGCCCCTGAAACAATGGTTTAAATAAAAATAAACAGCTTTACCTCACTGCCATCAAGTCCATGCTCACTCACAAGGACAGTACAGTACAGCTCCTGTTGGTTTCGGAAACTGTTCTGAGACTCAGAGCAGAAAGCCCTGTCTTTCTGCTATTGCAGCTGGTCGTTTTGAATCATTGACCTTGTGGATTTCAACCCACCACTACAGCACCCGAGGCTCACTAACAGAGACCTGATGATCTCAAACAGAGAGGGTGGTTTCATTTTTCAAACACCCATACCTGGGTAAAGCATATGCAATTTCCTGTAGAATCTCCAAGCAGCAATGTCTGCTCCCGACTCCACATCAACCCTATCACAAAAGAGTGCAAGGTCTAATTAGCTCAGGGACATGAGAAATGTTACACCACCACGGTCTGTGTCTGTTTGCTGAAGCCCCCCGCAGTTTTGACTCACAGAGAGACTGTTGGGCTGTGGAGATTGCAGTCTCCTGGCTTCACGTTGGTGGTCTTGCGGACAGTGGACATAGTCAAGTGTCCCAGAGGAGGAAAACAGTAAAGATGGCTCAATATCAGCTTCTGGGACCAACAAGAGGAAGGGCCCCTTGTCCTTCCAGATCCCATGGAAATGGGAAGGCAGGTAGCCCGGGAGGGTGGGGATTGTCTGGCATTCCAGTCAGATCCCTGTGGTCTCCGCTCCCGACCACTTTGGGTACTAGCTTTGAGAGCACAAGGTTTAGCCTTTCTCTGAAAATAGAGTAATCTCTGAGAGACTGAAGAGAGCGAGGATTAAAGAGTAACCAAGAGGAAGGAGTACACGACAGTAGCTGTGCTATCAGTTGGTAGGTCTATATGTCCTGCATGAATAGTCAACAGGGTGCTGCCGTTACAATCTTTTTTTTTAATGTGTAAGACAAAACTTTATTGAAAAAGTAGTTATATATCAGACAAACATCCCAATCCAATTCAACTCCAGTCCATAAGTGTGATACTAGTTCATAAATCCCTCTTCAGTCTCACAAACAATAATGCAAAATGCAGGAAGGTCACAGGCTGGGGGGTGCCAAGTGTTGTGGCTCCAATGGCTGTGGAAGCACCACAGGATTCATGCAGGTCTCCACGTGGCTTCAACAGGAAGGTGAAGGCAGAGAGAAGCGAGCTGCTTCCAAATCCAGTTTGTCAAGTAGTCAATCCCCTACTGTTACTGATTCAGACTAAATAGGACACCCGTGGGTGGCCTATTGCTCTTTCATCTGTAGACCTCCAAGTCTCAGAACCTCGCTCACAGTTAAAAAACGAGAGTCCGGACAATGCATCTCAGTGCTCTGCTTCTTCTTCCTTGGAGGGAGGAGCTCCTGGAGGGCAGTGGAAATGCTGTAAATTTGAGCTCACACCCTTGGGGTGGAGGCCTACGTGAGGCATGACACGGAAACTCAGTCTCCAGGTCTTCAGTTGTCGAAGAAGGTTGTTGATCATTGGCAGGTCAACACCCAAGATTGTACCTTGCATAATCATGAAGATCAAACACATGTATCAAAACTGGATGAAAAGGGGAAAGGCCTTTTGTTACTGCTGTTGCTATTGCAACTGGAAATTTGAGTCCTCTTGTTTAAATAAAAATGCTACCATTATAAGAAGTGGGGGGGGGGGGAATGACTGGCTTTTCATAATTAGGCAGTCTTTGAATCTTGAGAAACATGAGTGGGAATCCTAATATCATTGCCAACTGAATGGCACTAGAAGATATACTAGAACCTCTGCCCTCACCTCCCTCATCTATCAAGTGGGGACACTCCTGTAAGATCACAGGACATCAACATATAACAAGCATTAGGTTCAGAGTTAATTCTCTTTGCCTGTAGCCTAAATTGGATTCAGGTGGGGACGTAGGGAAATACCAATGACACAAAAAGCAGATATTTTGTAAATAGACAAGAAGTATTGACTATTCTCCACCCCCCCACCCCTAACCCCTTAGCCTCTGAAATAATGTTTTCTTTTTCTGCATGTT
The DNA here is from genome assembly GCA_004026705.1 of Nesogale talazaci. NCBI lineage: Eukaryota > Metazoa > Chordata > Mammalia > Afrosoricida > Tenrecidae > Nesogale > Nesogale talazaci. The sequence continues at coordinate 9,402 of PVJH01039920.1, read as the reverse complement.
CCTTTCCCCAAAATGAAATGGGAACTTCCGGATAATCATAGTAGCACTAACACCAATGGAACCAACATCTTAACAATCCACGTATAAAGATAGGTGGGGAGGTAAGAGTATGGAGAGAACAGGAGTTCAAACTGCGTCATAAATACTAATGAAGCTCTAGTGACCAGGGTGAGAAGCTGAACTCCATTTTTATTTAAAAAGCTTCGATAGATACTTCTGTAGTGTAAACTTGGGTTTCTTTAAATAGAAAGACACTGTGGGGACAAACTCAGTCTCCTTATAGTTGGATATAATTCCCTACTTTTTTGTATGATTCTCCAGGCTCTGGAAAGAAAAGGGACTTTGCTCTTAAACATGTTGATGTAGAGAGACTGCCATCAGGCTGGCCCCCAAATTTAATTTCTGAGTTCATTCACATTTACTCCTAATAAATTCAGCTAATTAGATTACTTGTGCTGTTTTGAAATGGCAGGCTAAAGCAATTTGCTTCATTCCAAATTTGATTAGTCTTCTTTTTATTTAGAAGCAAATTTGCAGAAAACGTACCATGCCCACGCTTTGGGGGGTGGGAGGTGGTGGTTAACTATTAATGAGATTAAATCAATTGGCTTTTAGATACTTTTCTTGTTGCTATGCAATAGAGTAGACCTTGTTGGCATAGGAAGACTTGGCCTTATGTGAGTGGACTATCATTAGCAGCCATGGTCTTGAAATGTTCTCCAACCTTGAATGTTCTCAGTAAATCTTATTAGTGCTTATAAAGCATTTTAAACTAACTCTCTCTCTCTCTCTCTCTCCCCTCTATCTTGCTATGACTCTCTGTTCTCCCCTCTTTTCTCTCTCTCTTTCTTTAGAATTGCTACCTATTCTCTCTGTAAATCTGTCAGAATGTTTTCATTTTGTTTCAGTTGTGATAGGCCATAAAGTCAATATGGACTCCCATCGATCCTATCAACCAGTGTAATACTGTGGGTTTCTGGGACTATGACTCTATGGATGTGGAATCTCATCTTTCTCTTTTAGAGCATCCAGTGGTGCTGCCATGATGTGCCATTGAAGTCCAAGGTGTTGCCTGCTACAGTAACAGAGAGTCATTATCTCTGGGGTAAGAAAGTAGGAAAACAAAACTATGCTCAGCATACCCACACGTACTAAGTGGGCTAATGGTCACCAGGTAGAAGCCCCAACTCTTTCCTTGGGTTCCCTCAGTGAAATGGGGATCTGCAGCTTCACGGGCCTCCATATTGACAACAGTACTTATTTCCTCGTTTAGATGCCTTAAAAGCACTGAGGGCATTAAAATAAAGTATTCCCACAGTACGACAATGTTGGAATAAGAAGGGAAAGACACAACGCCTTTCAAGAATTCTAACTACTTGTTAGTCTCAAAGTTTTGAAAGAATAGTCGCATAGACGTTGCAAGTACTCGAATCCTCATTCCCCCCTCATTCTCTCTTTCTTCACATGCCTCTTACTCTTTGTGCTGCTGTTGTCATATGTTTTTATTACATAGACCTTTCTGTTTTTGAAGGAGAAATAGAAGATGTTAGGAACAGTCCAATAATACTTTCCCTCAAAGGCTGCTTGTGCTAGACAGGGTTCTCTAGAGAAACAAAACCAGGACACTAATAATTCTCTCTATATATTTATATAGATTGAAAGATATCTAACATAAGAAATAAACAGTTAACTAATCTATAAAGCAATATAAATGACTCAGTGCAACTCACTTGCATGAGACAGCTAGTATGCTGGCAGTCCTTCGAGTCCTGAGGGCCACCAAGTAGTTCTCTGTAGAGCAATTCAGGCTATCCAGCCACAGGTAGCAAACAGCAAGGCAGATCACCCACAGGCAGTCGGATGACAGTATCTGACAATTCCTAGTTCAAGAGATGTATATTCCAGGAGGGTGGCGAAACAGGGTTTGAAGGAACCTCAACTCATAGCGACATATACCATGGGTTAGGTGTCCCACAGGTAGTATAGCTTGGAAATGGAGGCACAGGACAAACAAGGCAGCTGGATGGTCCAAAGATCCAAGAGCGAGAGAGAGAGAGAGAGAGAGAGAATGGGGATCGCCGAGCCATTTATATCTCTGCTCTTCAATAGATCTTACATGTGTTCATTGGCCATGTTGTCACAACAAGACCTATCTTATTTGGCAATGTTGGCACAACAAGCCTACTTACCTATCACACTGCTCTTTCCAAGTCCCTGACCTACATTTTGATATTTATCTAAGCTTTTGTTTTTATCAAATCATTATTCTAATGGTGTGCATAGTTGAGGTTCACAGCGAGGCTGTCACTGATATGGTTTTTATTTAGGTGCGTGTCTGTAATTCATTGAAAACTGATGGTGTGATGACAGCCAAGATGACGATCCAAGTGAAGAGGACTTCAAATGCAAACTTGCGTGCAGATTTGCTCTGGTGATGGATTTTTATCTTTTCACCAGGAGTTGCCTTCCTGTTGACTCCAATTCATGGTGACTTCGTTCCACAGAGCAGGTCACTGTCCAGTCCTGTGTCAACCTCATGCTCACCGGCAGCATTGACTTCATTGTTGCAAAGATAGAGCTCAATCCTCTCCTCAGACTACCTTCACTTTCACTCATCCTCTTCTGCAGAAAGCATAATCACCTCCTCCAGCCATGGATCGCTCCTGTCAACGCAACCAATGCAGGTGAGTAAGACCATGTTCTGCTCTAATCCTTTAGGGTTTCACAAGGTAGTTTTTGGATTTAGATCACTAGGCTGGGTTTCTTTGTGGGCTGGGTTCATCTGGAATCTCTACCAGGATCTGTCTACTCCGAGAGCCTACTGGTATTTAAAATACTGGTTTGTATAGCATCCAGCATCATCACAAAACACACAACACCATAATACAACAAAACAACAGATGGTTGGTGGGGCCCATTGGTAGCTATTTATTATCACTGAGTCTTTGAAATGTATACCAGGTAGAGAAGCTTATGTGCAACAGGAAAATGTATGTGTGGGGGGAATTTGCTTGCTATTATCTTCCTCTGGATCAGTCTAGAGGAGACAGAAGTCTGTAGGATAAAATGAAAGAGATGGGAAAGGGGAAACAAATTTTTTAAATGGCCTTGAAAATCTGTCCCAGAGCTTCCAATTTGTTACCAGGGACTCTTGGCCCTATTGGTAACAGCTTTCCTCTCCTTGACCTGTTTATTCTCCCAACGCTTAGTTTGTCGTTTAAATCAAAATGATTTAGATGAAGAACTTGATCTGTAAGAATAAATTTACAGGTTTTTCTCCTGCACAGAATATCTTATTTTTTTAAGGTGATAAACTTAAAAAATATGTTCAATCCAATACGTGTGCTTCTCATTTCTCTCTCTAAATGATAGTGCGATGTTCTGTCGTATGCTGGTAAATCACTGCAGCATTTCATTCCAGAGATGACAGGATTTTTAATGGTCCAGAAAATGACACCACATATATCAATCTAAACACATCTCACCTGCACTCAGGTACAAGGCAGCATGGACGGACTGGTTTTCCTTCCTCCCTCCCCAACACCCCACCCCCCTCCCCTCACCCCCCAGTCCTCTTAACACATTTACAGGAACCTTGTTCATGCTTTTGTTTTAGACTCTTAGGATTTCCTGTCTCCCAGAATGGAGAAAAACAAAAGGTCAGCATTATAATAATATTTATCTATGCATGTGTGAGACTTGCTAGGGTGGCTACACTGTGAGTTAACAGCTATTACCTGGAAATACTCATTGTGGTACTGAACAGACATTGGTTGAAGACAATGTGTAACATGTAAGACCAATAACCAAAGGCTCTCCAATTTATTAAATAATTTCAGTAGGAAACAGTTCCTTACAAAAGACACATGAGAAACACCACCAGCAGACTTGTGGTAGGGAAATCTGGGTAATTTGTTTGATTCCACAAGGCTCCACCAAAGCATTCATCAAATGAAAACTATTTTCAAATTGAGATCATGTTTGCATGAGACATAGCAGGGATTGTCAAGTATAAATGTCCTGTGTGGTGAAAACTCTGTAACAAAAAATAGACAATGAAAGAGTTCAGAAAAATTCAGATAAGGTCTAAATTTTGTTTTCCCACTTGAAAAACAAAGTCCAATGATGTAAATGCCTCTTGTCTCCATCATTCCACATCCGCACAGTTCCTGAATAGAGAAACAGGTGTTTTCTTGATTGGATTGTTCACCGACAATAAAATAAAAGAAACAACAGACATGCCCAATAACTGTGGATAGGAAAATGAATTTAGGTGCATTCATAAACTATGATGATGTTTCATTCACAAGACCCCTAATGATGATATTAAAGAAAAAATATTAATGATGTGACTTATTACATAATAAAATTACATTTGTACGATATGACATCACATTCTCACACAGTGCTAGAAGCAAAATATGTATTCTATAAAATGCCAGCATATCATATCTACTCACATAGATATGATTCTGAATATTTACTAAAGTGCTACATTAGGTTGGCCTTTCTAAAGAAACAAAATCACTTTGGCATGTTGTAGAGACATGGAGATTTACATCAAGAAATGGATTGCACAGCTGTAGAAATTGAGAAGTCCGCTCCAGTTCAAGGCAGGCTTCTCCTGATGAGTGGAAGTTGATGAACAGGAAGCAGGATGACACAGCACAGACAGGAGGGGCACCGGCTGGTGGATGCAGAGGTCCAAAGTTGCTGGCCGACTGCATGCCTCCCCCATCTGTTGTCTGCTGACAGCTCCTGGATCAGCAGGCCAAGCAATAGGAGACCTAAAAACCAGAAACCAGATCCAGCTCCTGCAAAAGGTGAAAGGCCACAGAGGATTCAATTCTCCTGGGTCTCTCCCTCTTACACAAAAAGTGATGACATCAAGGAGGGGTCATCAGTCTGCGATGTGATTGACAGGTTTGAATCCCACACTCACCAGGAGTATCTAGCTGACATAATCCCCTACCATGACATTAATAGCAACAATTGGCCCAGGACTGGGTACCAAGGAAACAGAAGTTTTATTCTATTATACAAACAATCACTATGGATTTTAGCCCAAAAGACTTTGACTAATGGCAAATCTTAAAGTTCCTTTGAGGTACACATGGCTAAGTACTCAGCTGTTAACTGACAGTTCAAATACATCTAGCTGCTCCAGGGAGAAAGATCTGACATATGTTTTCCTAAAAATTACAAACTCAAAACTCATTTCCATGGAGTCAATGCTAATAAAGCTGTGAATAGTTCTTGTTCCTCTGCTTTGGGTGTTCTATGTTGAGTAAATCTTCACAGTCAGAAAGCTAACAGTAAGTTTAGAAGGACTATGTTCAGGAGCTACCAATGGTCTTAGGAAGAAACTTCAGAGCACTTGTGTTGGAGTCAAACCTTCCTTGAGGTCTTGAATTGCAAGTTAGAAGGCTTCTTGTATGCCTTTGATTTCTTGAGCAACTGTCTACATGCTCAATGGCTATTATCCTCACTGAAGAGGAAGGACTGATTTGGGATGTGTGGAGTAGACTGTTGTATAAGGGGAGATATGCTTCTTGACCTTGGGGAAGTTACCATTTGGTTTAGAAAATATGTGATCATCAAATCAACAATTTATACCACGAATCCCATCGTGTTGCAATTGCCTCCTGCTGGCGTTGTTATCTATCGATCTGTCTATCACCTATCTCTATCTCTCTCATACACACAAATCTTGAGTTCTGGGAGGGTAGGGAGCCCCATTTACATCTCTTTGACTCTGGAATCTAACAGAATGTGGAGCTAGTCTATGCAAGCTCAAAAATGTTGATTGAGGAGAGGAAGAGACAGCAGGGGAGGGGAAAAGAAAGGAAGGCAGGAAGCTGTGCACACTTAAAATAATGATTTGGGGTTTATGAAAATCTGTTGTGTTAAGCAGACATGAATAGATAGCATTTCAAAGTAACCAATAAACACAGGCATGTAAATATGGCAGAGACAAGGGCTGAGGGTGAAAGAAGATCATAAAAGCCATATGTTAGCTGGAGGAAGTTCACTTTACTACTAAATCTGTCATGAGAGGGGCAATCAACTTTAGCAGACTCACCACTTCCCCCAAGAGAATAAGTGGATGGGACGTGGTTAGGTTCAGAATTATAGACAACAGGTGAAGCATCATGCTAATGTGAATATAATTCTTTCTATTATTAAGCAATTATTCACTGAGCACCTGCTTACATTTCTTTTAATCTAGAGATTTGAGGTAATGTGAGTATATAACCAATGTCACAGTCTAATTTCCCTGAAAGTTCCCTTTATATATAAAGAGTAAAATATACATTAAAAAATTAAAACACACTAAGATGATATTGGAAAAATTCAGAACTGAGTGACAGAAGTGTTGTGCTCATGTAATAGTTTATTGAATGCCTACTATGTGTACACATGGTCCTAGGTTTTGGTGGCATATACATAGAAACTAGCAAATATGTGTTTATCATATCTGCTTGATGGGATCAGTGAAATGGAAGACATTACATAGAAAGAGGCCAAGCAATGATCGCGGGGAGCCAGGTCCATGATCTTCAGACAAGGTAATTTTCAGCACACATCTGAAATGAGGTGGGCTTCATATGATACCACATTGGAACCCTGAATTTCTCAAGTGCTTCTTGCATTTTGCTCTTCTTTGTATCAATCTTGCAATTCTATTTGAATTCATGATGAACCATCCAATTTTTGCTTTTTTCCCATGAAAGTTAAAACTTCCAACCACAGGACAGAAGCTGCTAACGATGCCTGTAGCTAGAATATGGATACATCCCTCCTAAGCAAAGTGAGTACTCTGGAAGCCTACCTCATGGGTCATACTGCTCCAGAAGACACTATGCCCTGATGAAAAAACACACTTATTACCTTTGTTCATGATTTGTGGTAGCATCGTGGGTGGTGAACTAGGTTGCGAACCACAAGGTTAGTAGTTCAAATTTATCAGCTGCTCCTCGGGAAAAAGATGAATCATGCTAACCCATAAACAGTTACAGTCTCAGAAACCCTTCAAGGTAGTTCCCTTCTGTCCCTGCAGGGTTTCTCTGAGTCGGACTCAATCTGATGGCCATGAGTAACAGTAGTAACCTGTTGTTTATGGAATTGGCGTTTAATGGACAAGGTTCACTCTGTCTTCTTGGGGTATCAACAAATATTTTTTACTCTCCCTTTGGACCCTGTCTCATGGATTGGCTCACAGCAGCCACTCAAATCATTCATGCAGTGTGAACAAATTAGTACCCGGAGAACCACCAGGGAAGAGATGTGTTGCTTGGGTTGGGTGGCCATGGGGATAAAGAGTAGGTAGACGGTGCCAGAGGCAAGGGTAGAGATGGGAAGATCAGTTAGGAGATTCTAGTAAAATTCTGGGCTAGTTATGATGGTAGTTTAGTTAAGGTCAGAAGCTGGTGAGATGTTCAGAGTCTGGATATTTTTGTCGGGATTTGCTACTGGATATGGGCTGTTAGCATTGTCAAGAAAGGCTGTAAACATTTTGACCTCAGCAGGTGAGAAATGGCATTTTCTACGTATTGGGATGGGTTAGAAAGAAACATAATTTGCTTACCTACTTTACACAAAACCAGAGACAGTTTCAACAACATTGGAAGTGCATGATCAGACTCATTGGATTGCACTCTTTGACTGTCTGAAGTATTCATTTACCAGAATGGTTCTGGGACAAAAGAACTGTCTCTTCCCTGGACTTCTTTCTGGCCCCAAAAGGACTGGAAGATCCACCCACAAAAGCCTACTTTGCTTCTAGAATATGCTGGAGATATCTAGAACTGCAGAATTTCTTGTCATGGATGCCAACTCTCTTCCCAGATTCCCCTCAGCAAAAGTATACCACACTCCAATGGCATCCCAAAGTCAATGGGGAACTCTTTGCAGGGTATTTGGATGACGCTTGGTCATGCTAATTGGGGTGTGGGTACAAGTGTCAGCAAGAAGCCTCAGGTACAGCCAGAGGCTCATTTGAGAAAAGAAAAAGTCTAATCACCCATGGATGGAGCAGGAGCTCATTTGGTCCTGTTGCCAGTTTAGAATGCCAAGGATCCACACAGTGATTTAAACCAGTCTTCCAGATTGTTGTTGTTGGCGTTAAATGCCATCAAGTCAGTTCAGACTCATAGTGGCCCTATGCAAAACAGAATGGCACACTGCCCAGTCCTGAGTCATCCTCACAATTGTAACTGTGCTCGATCCTATTGTCACAATCACTGTGTCAATCCGTCCCGTGAATGGCCTTCTTCTTTTTTGCTGCCCCTTTCCTTTATGATGACCTTCTCCGTGGTCTGGTCCATGATGACCTCCTCCAGGATCTGGTATCCCCTGACAACATGTACAAAGGTAAAGTCCTGCCATCCTTAACTCTAAGGAGCACTCTGGCCACACTTCTTTCTAGACCAGCAGTTCTCAACCTGTGGGTCATGACCTCTTTGGGTCAACTATTCTCACACAGGGTTTGCTCAATTCACAAAAGTAGCAAAATGAGTTGTGAAGTAGCAATGAAAATAATATTATGTTTGCAGGGGGTCACCACAACATGAGGAACTGTATTAAAGGTTTGAGGCATTAGGAAGGTTGAGAACCACTGGTTTATACAGAGTGATTTGTTCTTTTGTTTTCTTCTTTTTGAGGGAGGGGGGTGCATCACTGCCCTCTGGTTGTTGTGGGAGCTGCCCAGCGCTGCTCTTGAGAGCTGCCGCTGGATTTGAACTGCCAAGCCAGAGGGCCACAGTCCCGCACTCAACCACTTATGTCACCGGGGTTCAGCCTGATTTGTTCTTTTAGCAGTCCATGGTGCTTTCAAGTCACTATAGACATATATTTTCCAGGGTAGAAGAACAGGACATATTTTACTCACATCACTTGCTTGATGTATAACATAAATTATGATATTTTACTCTTTACATAAGTCACCAGACAAGCATGTGAAACTTACAAATAGGATTGACACAGGTCCTTGTCTGTGAACATCTTTCTGTTCCAATCTCCAGGTCCCAGTCCCCAGAAGTATTAGCCTTTCTTCCTTAGGCTCTACCTGCACATGCTAATCACAGGATAGTACAATCAACTTCTCCTTTCTCTCACTCTCTCACCAGCCTCTCAGTTCCTGGAGGGCAGGCCACACCACTTCTACCTCTTTGATTCTGTGGAATCTAACATAATGTTCATCCTCAAAAAGGTGGGTGTAGAGAAAGAGATGAAAGTCTCAGAGAAGAAACAAGCTTACACAACTTATGTTCTACATGCACCACAGCCTTTTTTTACCCTAAGATGAGAAGAACTAGATGGTGCCCGATGACCACTCTCCATTTTCCTGATTGGCACAGCAGCCCCTAAGAGATTGGGATTACTGTGTGAAACAGATTCAAA
>PVJH01039919.1:0-16075 GCA_004026705.1 Nesogale talazaci | reverse complement strand
GGGGGGGGGGGGGGGGGGGGGGGAGGAAGGGAGATGCCAACAAACCTCAGGGGCAAGAGAACAAGAAGTGATCTAAAAATCAATGCTAAGGAGGGTGTAGGGCACCTGGTAGGGCTTGATCAAGTGCAATGTAGCTGAGAGGAATCATTGAAAGCCAAATGAAGGTTGAACATGATGGTGGGACAAGAGAAAAGTAAAAGGAAACAGAGGAAAGAATTAGGAGGCAAAGAACATTTATAGAGATCTTATAGGCATGTACATATGTAAATATATTTATATATAATGATAGGGGTATAGGTCTATGTACATATATATATATGTTAAGTATTAAGACAGCAGATGGACACTGGGCTTCCATTCAAGTACACCCTCAATGCAAGAATACTTTGTTCTATATTAAACTGGCATTCCATGATGCTCACCTTCCCGACATGATCACTGAAGAGAAATGGGTGCATAAGCAAATGTAGTAAAGAGAGCTGACGGTGCCCAGCTATAAAAAGATAAGAGTGCCTGGGGTCTTAAAGATTTGAGGATAACAAATAGCCATCTAGCTAAGAAGCAACAAAGCCCACATGGAAGAACATCAGCTTGTGTGATCACTAGGTGTCGATGGGATCAGGTATCAGACATCAAAGACCCAGAACAAAAAATCATATAGAAGAGAATGAGGGGGAGGGGAGACCCAATGCCCATCTGCAAACAATTGGACAACCTCTTACAGAAGGGTCGCAGGGAGGAGACGAGCCAGTCAGGGTGCAGTGTAGCACCGATGAAACACATAACTTTCCTCTAGTTCTTTAATGCTCCCTCAACCCCCTTCCCCTCCCAAATCATGATCCCAATTCTACCTTATCAATCTGGCTAGACCAAATGATGTACACAGGTACAGATAAGAGCTGGAAACACAGGGAATTCAAGACGGATAAACCCCTTAGGACCATTAATGAGAGTAGCCATGCCAGGAGGGGAAGGGGAAGGTGGGGGAGAAAAGGGGAACTGATCACAACACTCAACATAAAACCCTGTCTCAGGAGAACAAACAACAGAAAAGTGAGTGAGCAAAGGGAGAGAGCAGTTGGTGTAAGACAAGAAAAAGATGTATAAATTATCAAGGGTTCATGAGGGAGGAACGGTGGGGGAGGGAGGAAATGAGCTGATACCAGGGGCTGAAGTAGAAAATGCTTTGATAATGATGACGGCAACATAGTACAAATGTGCTTCACACAATTGATGGATGTATGGATTGTGGTTAGGAGTTATAAAAAAAAGTATGTGCCAGACATTTCTTCAAGAACTGGCTTACTTGACTTCTTTAATTCTAAACAAATTCCGCCAAAAGTAGATGAACATTATTAACCTTATATCTAATCTTTCAAAACAATATTGCTCAAATAATAAAGAGGTGAGTGCTCAGTCAATTCTCATAAAATTAGGGTCAAAAATATCATAAGAAATGTGTAAGTCTAAAAAAAAAAAAGTGTACGTCTAGGGAATCCATGACAGATGATCCCTTCAGGACTAGTGGTGAGAGTAGTGATAGCGGGAGGGTGGAGGGAAGGTGGGGGAAAAAGGGGGAATTGATTATAAGGATCTACATGCAACTTCTTCCCTGGGGTATGGACAATGGGGAAGTGGATGAAGGGAGACATCAGACAGTATGAGACATGACAAAATAATAATTTATAAATTATCAAGGATTCATGAGGGCGGGGGAAGTGAGGAGGGAGGGGAAAAAATGAGGAGCTGATACCAAGGGTTTAAATAGAAAGCAAATGTTTTGAGAATGATGAGGGCAACAAATGTACAAATGTGCGACAATGTATGTATGTATGGATGTAAGGATTGTGATAAAGAGATGTACGAGCCCCCAATAAAAAAGATTTAAAAAGGCTGAGCCCCGGTGGCGTAGTGGTTGTGCGCAGGACTGTGGCCCACTGGGATGGAGGTTCAATTACAGCTCCACAGGAGCAAAGGCTGGGCCTTCTACTCCCACCACCAGAGGGCAATGACGCCCAAAAAACAAACAAAAAAAAATTAAAAAGATTTAAAAAGAAAAAAAAAGTATAAGCCCTTCAACCACTTTCATCACTGATACAGCACTAACATTATCTTTTCACTAAAATTCCTTAAAAAAAGAAACCTACACCACTATGATACTGAAAAAAAAAATACTAAGAAGCAATTAAGAAATCAAAGAACCTTTACCACTTAACTATGAGTACACATAGCTGCTTTAGGTGATGAAAGCCTGATCAACTATAAGTATTTTTTTAAATTGGTGTGTGTGTGTGTGTGTGTGTGTGTGTGGCATCACTGCCCTGGTGGAAGTAGGAAGCCTTGCTCCTGGAGAGCTGCTGCTGGATTTGAACTGTCAACCCTGTGGGCTGCAGTCCCACACACAACCACCAGGGCTCAGCTCTAAGTTGCTTTTTTAAAGGTCAGTTTTTTATTAAGGAAAAATTGCCGCACAGAGACAACTTTGGAAATAATTTCAAAGTATTTAATAAAAATGAACTACTTGGGCTGAGCCCTGGTGGCGTAGTGGTTGTGCGCGGGACTGTGGTCCACTGGGACGGAGGTTCAATTCCAGCAGTGGGGCTGGGCCTCCTACTCCCACCACCGAGAGCAGTGATGCCCCCCCCCAAAAAAAAAAACAACAAAAAAATGAACTCCTTATTTTTTAATTTGAGCAAAATGCACACACAAATAAGAAATCATGTAGAATGCTCTCCTAACACAAATTAAGAATCATTGCCTTATTAACAAAATGACTATATTAAGTCTTTCAAGTTTTAAAAGTTTAAACAGGTCCCCAAAGAAACTACTTCCAACACTTCATTGTTAAGTTATATTATGTATTGTTAAGTTTTATTATGTAGCTAGAGATCATGAGTTACTGCAGTAACTTAGACTCAGAAAAGTGACCATGAGCCAGGAGATTCCAAACAATGTCAAAAGCATGCCACTCCCATGGAACGGCGTGTCATGACTCTTTTGATGCCACTTAACTGATTCCAACTTACACCAACCATGGCAGGCAGAGTGCAACTGCCACAGAGGCTTGACAAAGTTGAAACACTGATGGGAGCAGCCAGTACCCATGTCCACAGAAAGAAAGGGGACTGTAACTTTAAGGTGTTTTTTTTTGGGGGGGGGGGGGGGGTGTGCATCACTGCCTTCTGGTGGTGGGAGTAGGAGGCCCAGACTTTGCTCATGGAGCCGGCATCGAACCTCCATCCCAGTGGGCCGCAGTCCCGCGCACAACCACTACGCCACCGGGGCTCAGCCCAACTTTAAGGTTTTAATGATATTTTAAGAACAGACGAATGTTCTCAAAGACAAATGGGGAAATACTGAACATATACTCTTTATATAATATAGCATTTTCACAATGTCCAAATCATTTAAGTACCATAGACTTTAAGCAACAAAAAGCTGCATAAAAATAGTAATTCTAAAAATAGTACGAACACTTTAGAGACATGCTAGTCAGCTGACAAAGTTATTTCAAAATGTGTCAGAATACAGCCAAGATAAAAATATTCAAAAACAGAATACCAATTCCAAGTATATGCCATATTAAATATCTCTTTATAAAATTAAGCTTCTGAAGTAAAAGGTTGGTAAATGTTATAATTTTATCTTTTGACTGCAAAAATTAAATACTGTATTAGCATGCTAAACAAAAACTTAAATAAAAACAAATTAAAAATTTAATTATTTCCTCTTAGAAATTCAAAGGACAGAAAACAATTCTAATAAACAAGGAGATTAAGTTTTGCTTGCTTTCCCAATTGGTTTCTCTTATATTTCTAGGTAAGAAGACTTCTAAATTCCTCTGCTACTTTATTTAAAACATCTAAAGTATCTCAAAAAAAAATTGTGGCCCAACTGTATTGTTTATATAAAAAGTTTTATCACCTTTAATACTTTGAGCTATAAAGGCCTACACTTTTACCAAGTGTTCTCTTAAATGACACTGGATGGGGTGATAAAATGGATTCAATCTTATGTAACTAAATCAAAGGACTGGGTGGGGCCATGTGAACATGGTGACTGGGTTTGGTTGGCTTTGCCATTCCCCTGGCTATGAAAGCCACCTTAGAAGAAGGAACCTCACCTCCAGGAAAGAACCACCACCAGAGGGGCACTTCCTTCTGCAGAAGCACAGATACAGCAGAGGCACCAGATGAGGCACACCACTGAGATCAATCCAATGCAGTGGGACAGGCAGGCAGGTGGGCTTCCTGGTCCAGAGTGTCAGAAGGCAAGGACCTGCGCAGCTGAGCAGTATTGTCCAAGAAAAGAGGTGCTGCTATGGGCCAATGAGCAAATTCTTAATGTTTTCTAATCCTGCTGGTGATCATCTGTTCATTTCCCCTCATACTCAGGAGTGTTGCATACGTGTTCCACGTGACCACTCTAAGTGACTACTGAACTTATCACAGAAGTAGTCTGCACAGCTAGAACCACTGGGCTCAAAATTGGGGAGGAAGAAGATCGAGGCATGTCTGGTGTCTGCCTGTGGCAAATTGCCTTACAGAGTTGGATTCTCATTTCCCCTTTTGGAACCAGTGATGGTCAGATACAGTCACCAAATCATTTCTCCAAATGGCAATTGGGGCACTTGTTCTGCCAGTGAAATCTCCATGACGGTTTGCATATGTAGTTGTATATAGTAGTTATGTGCACCTAATATTAAAGACTATTCTGATTATCTTACAGCCAGTCACAAGTGTTCTCTGGTAATTAATACACAAAACGCTGGACATGCCAGAATTCCTAAAATGCTTCTTGTTATTGCCATCCTTTTTTGGGTACGGTAAACCATGCAACTCATGTAGTGAAACTTACATACGAACATTACTTTCCATCGTTTATACATCAGTCTGTTAGATCTCTTTGAAGTGTGGAAAAGTAATGGCACTTGAGGACATGGTGCCCTTTGGCCCTGGTTTTTTCAATAGCCATATATGTGTATGTATGTATGTATGTATGTATGTATATACACACATGTAAAAGTCGGACTATAATTAAAGAAGACCAAAAGGAAGTGATGCATTTGAAACATGCTGACAAGGAATACTCGATGTACCATGGGCTGTCAAAACAAATAAATTTTTCTTACAAGGATTTCAGCCAAAATGATCCTTAGAAGGATGGCATGACTGGTCTCATGCATTTGGACAAGTTATCAAACGGAAGCAGGAGATGGAGAAGAATGCCGTGTTTGATAAGAGTATCAACAAAAAGAGCGGAATACCCTCGAGAGAGAAGCTGGCACTTACATCAATGGTTCACACACAAGAGTTATTGTGAGGATGCAACATCAGGCAGTATCTTGTTCTGCTGAACACAGGATTGCTATGAGTTGGAACTAAACTAGGCAGCACCCAACAGCATCTCATTATTTTGGCCTTACTGGTTCATTTTTCATCTTACTGATACTCTCCCCAGAACTGATTGCACAATTTCTCTTCCACTTCACATTTCACTGCTTCTTTTACCAATTCACCCTCTGCCTGCATTTGCTTTCCTGTGTAAGTTTTGTGCTGTGTGTCTTTACTTAGTTATACATTCCTATAAGAGAAATCATTGAGGCAATACAAAGAGGCTTTAAAAAATTCATGGGGGAAAAAAAAATTCATGGGGGGCTGAGCGCTGGTGGCCTAGTGGTTGTGTGACTGCGGCCCACAGGATTAACAGTTCAAATCCTCCAGCAGCTCTCCAGGAGCAAAGATGGGCTTCCTACTTCAATCAGGGCAATGATACCACAAAAAAAAAAAAATTGGGGCTGAACCCTGGTGATGTAGTGGTTGTGTGCGGGACTGCGGCCCACAAGGTTTGCCCTTCAAATTTAGCAGCAGCTCTCCAGGAGCAAGGCGGGGCTTCCTACTCCCACCAGGGACAGTGATGCCCTCACACACACACAAAAAAATACATGGGGAAAAAATAAAATTGAAAGATGTTATAAGGAAGCTGGTTCGTTTAGCTCATCTTTTCTCAGTTGAGCAGTCTAAAATTAAAGTTATTTTCTTCTTAACATTTCAATGTTTTTTAAAAAAATTATACAAGCGGATATCCCCCTAAAAACCAGAATTGCACCAGGCAGAGCAGAGCTTTCATAGTATGTATTTTTCCCACAAGGGGGCATCCAGCAGCTTGCTCATGAGTTAGTGCACCCAGGGGTGTCGCCTGATAAGGTTCTCTCTGGTTACAGTGAATTTTTTGTAAGAGAAATTTTGCTTGTACCTTGTTTATTTTTTTGTGACAGCCAATTTAAGAGAATTGCTGTGAAATTTTTTTCTTGCTCAGGAATAATGCCTCAGCAACTTTTGGATGTTAAACATAATTTACAAGAGCAATTTAATGGGAAAAGCTCAGTTGTACAATTGGTTTTCTCATTTCAAAAAGGGTAAAATGTTGATTGATGAAAAACCTTGTTCTGGATGTGTCAATTTTCCCATTGGATGAAAATGTCAACTTGTAATGCATTTGGAGTTCGTTCCCACAGGTTAGACTTAATCAAGCTTTCTAATTAGAGGTTCTGAAAAGACTGCTTAACAGAATAGAACAAAAAAAGTCCTGATTTGTGGCAAACGGGACTGGTTTTGCCACCACAACAATGTACCTGCTAACACAGCAATCTCAACCAGTGTTTGGCAAATAACTGCATGTTTCTCTTGCCCATGTACTTTGCTCGCTTGACCTCATTGTGTGTGACTTCTTTATATTTTCTTGAATGAATAGGGACATGAAAGGACAGCAATTTGACTACGTAGAAGAGGTAAAGGAAAACAAAATACAAGAGAGGTCCTGTCAGCCATCCAAACAAAGGAATTTGTAAAATGTTTCCATGAATGGAATCGCAGATTCGACAAATTAAGTTTAATGGAGAGCACTTTAAAGGTGATAGGGTTGTTTTGTAAAAAAAAAAATTTATATACATAGCTTTGGGGTGGGGGGGAAATGTTTAGGTTTTGTGGGGAACTCCTTCCTATTTCCTAGTACTACTTTTTATTTAATACCCACCAACATTCCTGAACTTCCATATAATTGTAATTCTTTTTTTTTAATACTTGTACTTCTTATACTGAATGCTTTCATCTTCTTTTTTCTTAAATCCAAACATGTTCATTATTGTAAATGCTAATAGCTAAATCCCACAATGATTGCTATCTTTTAGTGTAATGATGCCTATTAAGTTTGAAATAAAAACGGTAATTTTATGATAAACAGTTGCTGCTGCTGCTGCTGTTGTTTTCCAAGTAGATTTCTCCTCCATAGCTAAAGCATTACTTATATTGAATGCTATTAAAAATAGGTAATGAGGGCTGAGCCCCGGTGGTGTAGTGGTTGTGCGCGGGACTGCGGCCCACTGGGACGGAGGTTCAATTCCAGCAGTGGGGCTGGGCCTCCTACTCCCACCACCGGAGAGCAGTGATGCCAAAAAAAAAAGAAAAGAAAAGAAAATAGGTAATGAATATAAACTCAGTGCCATTGAGTCAATTCTGACTCTCAGGGACACTATATGACAGGGCAGAGAATCACCCCTGAGTGTTTCAGAATCTCTAACTCTGTAAAGGAGTGGAAAGTCCCGTGTTTCTCCTGAGGTGCAGCTGGTGATTTCAAATGGCTGACTGTGCAGTTCGCAGGCCAACTCACAACCACTACACCATCAGGGCTCCTAAATGAGTATAGGTTGGCTATCTTATTTATGAATTTCACTACAGAGCAGCAAGGTATCCTACACAGGAAGAGGTGACGAGTGTGTTAAGTGTGGAGCACTGTTGCTTTAAACAGAGCAAAAATCACAGCAAAGGTATAATCTTTGCAAAAGACCAAGAAGAATCAAGATTATTATTCTAATGAGCAAGGTTCCCACAAGATGCAAGACTGGTATGAATCTTCAGGAAGAGACCTAGTAAGATACTGTCAAGACACAGGTAGGGGAAATAAGCACAGAGGCCATGTTATGAGAAAACAGGTTTCCCTGCAGAGACGTTAATGACCACATGGGACTTAGAAAAGAGTGGCTGAGATTGCAGTTACGCAGTAGCAAACACAGGACTTACTGAAGAACAGAGATCAAAGAAATTACTGTCCTCCTCCATTTACCAAAGATTTTAGGACTAGCAAAAATACCAGCCAAGAATATATCAGAAAAAGTACTGGCTTTGGACAGTTTCAAGGTCCCTGAAATCTAAACAGTGGTGATTTTCCTGTCAAAATTTCACTTTTTTTTTCCCCATGACAGCTGAATCAATCCAGTCCACTGCGTGATTTTGCTATTTTATAATAAAGTGGCTTTCATTTTAACATATGGAATATATCTGATGTGTATGATTTTAACTTTTAACATGTAACCACTATGCAATAACAAACTAAGGCTTAGCTTCCTATCTTTCACCCTTTCCATTTCTATCACTTCACTATTTACCATGTATCTACAACCTCAAATCTTTTGAAACCTGCCATCTGTAACCATTTTCAAAAAAAACTTCATAGTATGAGAATCAAGGATCAATTAAATTGAGGAGCATACAGGAAACAGTGTAATAAGATAAACCTACCTAGAATTGAGGAAAAATTAAAGAGGTGAGTCACAGAAATCTTTTTAAGTTATAAAAAGGGGAGAGAGGGGGATAGGGAAGAAAAATGAGGAGCTAACTAGTTGTTAGATAAAACAAGGGCTCAGGAAGAAAGAAAATGTTTTGAAAATAATGATGGTAATATATGTACAAGTGTGTTTGACAAAATGGATGTACGTATGGATTGTGCTAAGCACTGTATGAGTCCCCAATAAAATATTTTTAAAAAGGAAAAATAATATTAACTGTATGAAATACAAGTACTCTTTGTAGTACTCTTTGAAGAAATGAGTATCTCTACAAATAACCAATGATCTTAGATAATGAGAACAGCTCATTTAAAAAATAAGAAAAATAAATCCCGAATCATAAATAATTTAAAAGCACTCTAGCTAAACATGCTAATAGATAAGAAAATTAAAAGCTAAATCACAATTAGACAGAACCTCTGAATAGAAATGATAAAATACTTTGCAATCTAGTCCAAGGTCATAATTAACCAAGTGACAGATGATAACTTCTAGTCCATAAGACCCAAAGTACAAAACAACAAAGTATAGCAAAACAAACCAGGTCTTGTCAGGAAGAGAATCTTAGTCTAAACATCAATAAAATCAAACCAAGAATTGTGCAGTGTCCTATAAACTGGGAAATCTGTATCCTCTAGAAAATACCCTAACACAATTTAATTTACTTTTCTTAAAGTAGATCTGTAAAACAAGGATATATGATAGAGGAAAGCATGCCAAATGTGTATTATTTCTTTTTTTTAATTATTTCTAATGATAATATAGAAATTTTAAACAAAAACCTTGCTAATATGGTGAAACTAGTTGTTAGATACACCCTGGTCGAACATTTTAAAAACTGTACCTTGGGGAAGGAGGAAAAAAAGAGGAGCTGATACCAAGGGCTCAAATAGAAAATAAATGTTTAGAAAATGATGGCAACTTATGTACAAATATGCATGTAACAACTGATATATGGAATGTTATAATAGCTGTAAGAGCTCTCAATAAAATTACTTTAAAAAAAAACCACAACTGGGCCTTTAGATACAGTTTAGTCAGGGTATATTAGGAAGTCAAGTTACAAAGATATGGGCATACTAAAATGCATATTTGCTTGACTAATTCAAATAACCCAGTATTTTAAAATCATGAATCATCTCCTAAAAGCTCCAAGTCGCCCCAAAGAAATAATTTAAAAGGAAATGCTTACTTAGGAAACCAATTTAGTCCTAGGTGCTCTGTTTTGGAATATAATATTCTTTCCACCATGTCATAAAGTGGTCTCCAAGGTAACTCCAAATCATCTCTTGAAAGAAGTTCTTTTTTCCTAATTAAAAAAAAAATGTAATGAATTAAATACATAGGACATGTGTTCATCACGTGGGTTCTATTTGATCCCATTCACAGCCATCCCTTGGCAGAACATGGTATTAGAAAGATAATACATCAGATTCCTGTAACTGTTCAATCGAGCACCAATCGAACATGAGCATAAGTATCTATGCTACCATTATTATGGGGGAACTTCTTACTATAATGTCTTATAAGCTACACTCTGTACAGAGTATTCAGTATATAGCAATATGCTCAAAGTTTTGAAATAAGCAAAATATACCATTTCTCTCTTCAAGGGACTCATAATTTGTTATTTTTGTTGTTGTTAGGTGTCATCTGGTTGGTTCGGACACATGTTGACCTTATGCACAACAGAAGGAAGCACTGCCTGGTTCTGCACCAAACTCACAATTGATCTTATGTCTGAGCCCATTGTTGTAGCCACTGTGTCAATCCATCTTGTTGAGGGTCTTTCTCTTTTTTGCTGGCCTGCAACTTTACCAAGTATAATATCTTTATCCAGTGACTGGTCTCTCCTGACATGTCCAAAGTAGGGGAGACCAAGTCTTTCCATTTTTGCTTCTAAGGAGCACTTTGGTCATACTTCTTCGATGACAAATCATTTTGTTCTTTTAGCAACCCACTGTATTTTGCAGTATTCTTTGACAGCACCATAAATGAAATGTATCGATTATGTTAAGTCTTCCTTACTCAATGTCCAGCTTTCAAGTGCATATGAGGGAACTGAAACTACCATGGCTTGGGTCAGGTCTATCATTAGTCCTCCAAGTAGCACCCTTACTTTGCAGTACTCTATAAGAAGTCTTGTGCAGCAAATTTACCTAATGCAACATGTCTTTTGGCCTTTTGAGTGCTGCTTCCATAAGCATTGCTTATAGATCAAGCAAGACAAACCCCTGACAAATTCAGCCTTTTCTCCATTCATCATTGGTCCAGTTGTGAAACATTTGGTCTTCTTCTTCTTCTTCTTTTTTTTGGGGGGGGAGGGGGGGCATCACGGCTCTCCGGTGGTGGGAGTAGGAGGCCCAGCCCCACTGCTGGAATTGAACCTCCGTCCCAGTGGGCCGCAGTCCCGCACACAACCACTACGCCACCGGGGCTCAGCCCCATTTGGTCTTCTTTACATTGAGCTGTAATCCATACTGAAGGCTACAATCTTTGACCTTCATCAGTCCTTGTCACTATCAGCAAGCAGTTTTGTCATCTGCATCTCGTATCTGCATATATTCCTTCAAGCCTGATGTCATAATCTTTCTGTAAATCAGTTTCTCTGATGTTTTGTTCAGTATACATATTTAACAAGCATTGTGAGAGGGTACCCCCCTGTCTCGCACATCTTTCTTGATTTTATACCATGCAGTATCCCCTTGTTCAGTGTACACAATCTCCTCTCAATCCATGTACAAGTTCCAACGGAGACCTTCTTTCTTGAGGCTATCCAAAATTGGTTATGATCCACATAGTCGAATGTCTTTGCATAGTAAATAAAACACAAATAAACATCTTTCTGGTATTCTCTGCTTCGATCCCAGATCCATCTAACATTAAAAATGATATCCCTTGTTCCACGTCCTCTTTTGAATCCAGCCTGAATCACTTGCAGCTCCTTGTCAATGTACTGCTGCAATTGCTGTTAGAGGGCCTTTAGTAAAATTTCACTTGCTCATGGAATCAACGATAACATTCCTTGATCACTTTGTTGGGTCACTTTTCTTTGGAGTGAGTACAAATATGGATCTTTTCCAATCAGCTGGCCAAGTAGGTGCTCTCCAAGTTTCCTGGTATCTACATTAAGTGCTTCCAAGTTTTCATTAGCTGGTTGAAACCTTTCCATTGGTATTCCATCAATTCCTGAAACCTTGTTTTTGGCTACTGCTTTCGGTACAGCTGAAACCTCTTCCATCAGCACCACTGGTCCTTGCTCACGTTACCTCTTGAAACGGTAAATGTTATTAACTAGTTCTTTCGGTACATTAACTGTCTTCTTCCGGTCTTCTTTTGATGCTTCCTGAATCATTTAATACTATGCTCATAGAATCTTTCCAGATGGCAACTCAGGGGTTGAATTTTTTTGAGTTCTTTCAGTTTAAGATATGCTATGAGTGTTCTTCTCTTTCGGTTTTCTAACTTTAGATCTTTGCTCATTTCATTATAGCATTTGAATATCTTTTAGAGCTACCTTTTAAATTTTTCTGCTTAGCTCTCTGATGTCATCCTTTCTTCCATTTGATGTAACTATTATAAGATTAACAACAACAAAAAAAGGTTAACAGCACATTTCAGAGTCTCTTTTGACAATCACTTTAATCCTCTTTCTTTTCTCTTAAGTAACCTTCTGTTTTCTTCAAAATTTTCTTAATTCTTGATATGATTTAACTATTGAATTGTCTGACAAGTGGATTATGCACCAATAAAACTGTTAAAGAGAAAAAAGTGAAAGAAATGATATTCTTGATGTGCTCCAATAGCTCACTAGGTCTTTTGTAATTAGCATTCAATGCAGCAGACCTATTCTTGGGGTGTTCTCAAAGATCGCTGCCTAGAGTCATATTTTGGCTCCCATGCACTTTTAAAAGTTTTTTTAGTTTTAACCTAGACATCCATAAGAAGAAAATTGATGTTTTATTCCATGGTCATCCCCTGACCTGGTTTAGCTGCTGATATTTACCTTCTCAATTGTGTCTTACCACAGATGTAGTCAATTTGATTTCTGTGTACTATCGTAGAGAGGTCCCCATGTGTAAGTCTTCTTTTGTGTTGTTGAAAAATGGTATTTACTACAAACAAGTTGTTTATCTTGTAAAAGTCTACCATTCAACCTCCAACTTTGTTTCTTTGTAATTCCAACCACAAATAATTATCAGAGCATCTAGATTACATGTTTGATCAATTTTTGACTGAAGAAGTTGGCAGAATTCTCCAATTTCTCTATCATTAGCTTTTGTGGTTGTGGAAGTTTGATTAGCTATATTGATTGGATAGGTAGACATATACAATCATCAAAAACAGCATGGTACTTCATGATTGCTTTTATAATGTCCTTTTTGACAATGAATGCCATGCCATTTTTCTTGATTGTGTCATTCCTGGCATAGCAAATCACATGATTTATTATAATCTATGATACATTAAGCAATCAACCAATAAAGAATTCAATGAGAAGGCTTTATGGGAAGACACAATTTTAACTAAAAGATTATAAACATGCATTATTAGATCTATGGTAGTATTTTCTGTCATCTTTTTAACCAAATGGCCAACTTGTGACTTGACCTCCTTACTAAAGAACATTTATTCCTTGTTCCCTAAAGCCTTGAAAGAAAGAAAATTAAATAAAACAAAGCCCCTAAAAACTTTAGCAAAAGTCATACAACACTGACTTACTTCAACAAGTTGATCAAAAGACGGGCAAATCCCTGCATCATGCTGATTTCCAGTTTGGGAATTGATACCAGCTCATATAATAACTTGATAAAAAGAACATGATCTTCTTTGCTAAATTTTCTCCCATAAAGTCGAATATACCTGCAAGAAAAACAAGTTACACCTGCCTTTAAAAAGATGTTTGCATATTCATTTCAAATTCCTTGTTGGACAAACATTTTATTGGTTCTCATTATTATGCGGCAAATTTTTTTTTCTATGCCTTAATGAGATTGCCAAATATAACAAAAGGTTAACAATGATAAATGAGGTTGTTGTTTTTTTTGGATAAGTGAGCTCTTATGAACCAATTAAAACACCACTGTCTCACTGTTGTATGCTCTGAACAGATCTTTGGTCTTAAGTAACCTCAAAAAAGAGCTCCTTTGTCCTGTCCATTCTTTATCAATAAGGAATAGTCACTCAAATAAATAGTCTTCTAAAATTACTCTGAAGCACCGTACCACAACATAATTAAAACTAAACAGAGTAAGGGTTATAAATATACAAGTTTATTAAGCACACAAACCTTTTAAGAGCATACATAGCTTACGTGTAATCCCAAGAGTTAACTCTTAATTATAATAAAAGTTACGTTACTTCCCAAACTGTTACATCTTTACATTTTAAATTTTTTTTATTTTTAGAAAAACAAAGTTCCCAAAAGCATCAACTAAAACAAATATAAAGAAAACGTGTCCAAAAGAGTAAGAATAAAAAAAAAAAAAGAGTAAGAATGACTAAAAACAGCATACTTAAGGATCCAGATTTAACTTTTATAACTTACTAGGCAAGTAAAATCATAGACTCTTTTGAGAAAGTTCATTTTAAAGACAAATAGTGAAAATTAAAAGATAGCACTAATACTCTATAAGAGTTTTAGCAACTCTCCCCTGACAATAATTAAGATTTGATTAAATTCATGCTTAACTTCAAAAGTTAGGAAAAAAAAAAAGTTAGGGCGCCTAAGAACTACTTTTTATTTTTGCAAAAAATCCTCAAGCTCCAGTCTACCAAGAGTACTTAATTTTTTCCTTAGGCTGCTCTGGATTCAGTTTTTTGTCCTTTCCAAAGATTCAGACAGGTACATTGCTATGAGTCAGAATCAACTCAATGGCAGTGAGTTGAGGCCAGGTGAAAATGAAAGCTTGCTTCCCTGACTGAGTCATATTAAAAACTCATGACTCCACTTTAGTAAGGAGGCCAAACAGTACTTGGATAAAGCAGTGAGCCCTGAGAAAGTGTTCTGCTTCTGCCAATAATTATTGTAAAACTAACTACTTTGGATTAAAAATCCAAGTCAAACTCACTGTCATTGTGTCAATTCCACCTCAGAGCAACCATATGGTGAAGGATGGACATCTATACATATATACATATATATTCCATTGCAATCTTTAAATGAAACCTATATGCCCCAAACTTGGCACAGGTTTTTAAAGATAAAGAGTTCAAAGCCATGTCCCTGCTTTCCAATGGCTATACCAGGCCTCCAGATGCTCCCAGGGGTCTACATTCACTCTCTCCTGTGGTTAGGGACACTGACTTCTACGGAAAAGTGGAGCAGTGTTGCAGTTTGCAGCCATTGGAATGACTGAGCTACACCATGCCTGTGACTGTAGCAGATACACAGATGTGAACACCAGAACACATCACATGCTAGAGGTGCCTGATGGGTCACCAAAGTCACAAAGCCCAAATTTTAATACTCTAAAAGTGTATTAATTCAGTATCATTTATTCCTCTTGGCTTGTGCATTTTTAAATTTATCAAAGACAAAGGATTACTAAAACAAGAGTATCGTGCATTTATTCAGTAAGGGAAATGAACAAATCTTGTTTGAAGGAATTCTCAGAAGGGACCAAAGAAGCACAATTTCTCTCAGGGCCAGAACAAACAGAAGAAATCAGTGATTTTAGGGGAATTGCTCAGAAACCTATTTCTCACTGCTTTTTTTTTTTTTTTTTTTGCCAAACAGCAAGTGATTTGTCTCAGAATGCAGGCCAGGGCAGCATAACCAAAAAGAAGCAAAAAATTTAGTTGATCTTCATTTAAATTAAGAACTTTTATAGGGTACCATCTTAAAGTGAAAAGGCCAATCAGATATTTGTAACATAAATCTACAAAGACCTTTTATCAAAAGTACATAAAGAATTCATACAAATCATTAAGGTAAACCCAATTAAAAAAAAACTGGGCAAACTATTCCAACAAACACTTCTCAAAAGATATCCATATTGACTAAAAAGGGCATAAAAGGGTACTGAACTTCATTAGCCATTAGTAAAATCAAACTAAAATAGCAAGAAAAGACCACGTTCCACAGTCTGTCTAGTTCTCAGCAAGCCTACTGCCAGAGCTGGTGAGGACAGGACAACCCTGGGCTCTCAGATACTGTTGGTGGGGGTTGTCAACGCCACTCTGAAAAAACTGGCTGTTATAGTCAAGTTAAACAGTAGCCCCCTCTGTGGCCTAGCAATTCACTACTAGATAGTTATGAGAAGAGTGACTACGTCAACCAATGACGTACAAAAACGTGGACAGATTTCACAATCATCACATTGATCAAAATAAAACAAATACAAAAATGAATTAATAGATATAGATATGTTCAGGAAGAAGTGCTGACTGGGAAAAGGAAACTTTATTAATTGTTAGAAATGTTCTGCACCGGGCTCAGCCCCGGTGGCG
>PVJH01039918.1:0-16069 GCA_004026705.1 Nesogale talazaci | reverse complement strand
CCCACATGAGATGGACTGACACAGTGGCGCCCACAACGGGCTCGAGAGGTAGCATGCTCTTGCTCTGAGTCGAGACCGACTCGATGGCACCAACAGCTGAGATAGGAGGCTTACTTCTGCCGTTTTGCATTTTTGGTTTACCCCTTGTGTTCCATCTTTTCTCTTCTCCTAAATTCCTCCATTACTACAATCTTTTGTTTGATTTTTTAATATTGTTTTGATTTCCTTGTCATTTTCTTTTTGCTTTTTTTGGTTGTTATTTTGTTATTTGTTATTTCTTGTTGTTATTGTTCTTACTTAAACATCTTAAACTTCTAACCACCTAAAGACTAGACAGGTGGGAATGTCCAGACATCTCAGGTCTTTCCCAAGTATACATATATCATGGGCATCTGTGTGGCATTTTAGGTTGTTTCTATGGAAGAGAAAGGTTTTGATGTTCGCATATACTATACAGCCACAGTCATCAAAACAGCATGGTATTGGCATAATGATATATACTGATACCAATGGAAAAGTATTGAAAACCCAGAAATAAAAACACCAGCATACAGACAACTGATCTTTGATAAGGGTCCAAAAAATATCAAATGGGAAGCAGATGCCCTTTTTAACAAATGGTGTTGGGGGAAAAAAATGGATATTTACTTGTAGAAAAACGAAGCAAGACCCTTACCTCACTCCTGCACTAGACTAAACTCAAGGTGGATCACAGACCTCGAAGTAAAACCCCAAACTATTAGGGCCATCCATAAGAGAATTGAGACCAACCTGAGAACATTGGCACAAGGATTATGTAGGCTATCAGAAAAAGAGAAGGACACAAATGCAGAGGAGGCACAAATAGACAGGTGGGATATACTGAAGATTAAACACCTATGTGCATTTAAAGAATATGCCAAAAGAGTAATAAGAGAACCCACAGACTGGGAAAACGTCTTTAGCAATGACAAATCAGATAAAGGCCTTATTACTAAAATCTACAATACCCTGATAGCTTCCAAAAAGAGCAAAACTAACTTCCCACTGAGGAGGTGAGCAAAGGATGAACAGAAGTTTCACAGAGGCAGAAATCAGAATGGCTAATAAACATATGAGAAAATGTTCCCGATCATTGTCCATACGAGAAATGCAAATCAAAACAACAATGAGATACCACCTAACACCTTCAAGGCTAGCCCAATTCAAAAAATCAGGAAGCAGTAAGTGTTGGAGAGGCTGTGGGGAGATAGGAACACTTATCCACTACTAGTGGATCTGCAGGTATGTACAGCCACTATGGAAATTAATTTGGCGATATCTAAAACAGATGGAAATTGAGCTACCATACAACCCAGCAATCCCCCTACTCAGCATATACCCAGAAGAGGCAAGCAACAAACCACGACCAGACATCTGTGCTCCAATGTTCATCACAGCACAGTTCACGCTTGCGAGGAGTTGGAAGCAGCCCAAATTTCCATCAACTGGCGAGTGGATTAAAAAGCTGTGGTACATACATACAATGGAGTACTATGCATCGCTGAAAAGCAGTGATGAACGTATGAAGTACAGCACCGCATGGGAAGAACTGGAGGAATTATGCTAAGTGACCTTAGCCAAGTGCAAAAGGACAGGTACAACATGAGTCCGCTGACGTAAGTGTAATTTTAAAAAATGCAAAAGGGGTACCTTGGGTTGCTACTGTATTCAGAAATGCCTGAGGAGAGGCTCAAGTAATATGGCAGGGGCCAGACCAAATTCAGCGCTACATATGGTAGCCAACTGGAATGGGGGATAGGGGTGGGCCATGGGGCAAATGGTGATGTGTAGAGAGGGAATAGAATACTAACCCTCCCAAGGGGAGTGTATTGTTTATATCTGCACAGTGAAAGAGGGACCAAACTTAAACCCAGTGATCCAGGATGTGAATGCAGTGTGGCAGTATGAAGTGGCGAACCAACGAAGGAGTCTGAGCACACAACCCCAATTCAAACGACAGGGGCAGCCACCTCTCCACCAGGGGAGTTTGCCTTGGAGGTCAGCACTTGAAGCTGCAGCTTGGGGAGTGAGAGATGCCTGACCAGAACACATGAGAACGAATGAAGAGAGAGGAAGAGAGAATGGAGTGCATCCTGGTCCCCCGATCCTTCAGGACGATGCTCCCACTCAGAACAGTCAATGCACAAAGAGGATCATACGGACAGTCCCACTATGAAATACAGCTACCATCGCTGACCCAAGGTCTTTCGGGGTCAACAGGGAAACAGGGTCAGGATTATACCCTGTCTGACACAACCACACCAGGGAAAAACACTAAGGGTTTACAACAGAGTGTGGAGATCCCGATGGAATGACTGCAATAAACCTTGGGAGCAGGGAGTGGCACCCCATCTGACTCAACCAGGGGACACTCCTGAAGGTCAATGAACAGACCTTGAATTATTTACATATTTTATATTGTTATTTTTATACATATATATGACATTGGTTTTTTTGTTGTTATCAATGCTTTATTTTCTTTGGTTGCTTCATTTTAGGAAGTCTTTTTTGTTACCTTCGCAGGTCTATCTAAATAAGATAGGCTGGATGAACAGTCTTAAGGCGAAAACAACGGAACTGATGGTTCCAGGGTACAGACCATGGGAGAAGCGGAAGAGGGGGAAAGGAGATGGTGTTCACCAGCCCAGGGATAAGAGTTTATCAATTGATCCAAAATTAGAAACAAGGTGGATGAGAGAAGTCCAGTAGGGATTGACCAAGGGTAATGTGACAGAGAGAAAATACTGAAACCCAATGGAGACTGAGTATGATAGTGGGACAAGAGGGAAGTAAAAGAAAATAGAGGAAAAATCTAGGAGTAAAGAGCATTTATAGAGGTTTAAATACAGGCATGTACATAGGTGCATATGTCTATATGTGACAATGGGAGAAATAGATCAAAGAGCTTATACATATAGGCTTAGTAGTAGAATAGCATATGGGCATTGGACCTCCACTCAAGTACTTCCTAAATGCAAGAACACTCTGTTCTACTAAATTGGCATTCCATCATGGTCACCTTCCCTACCCGATCACTGTAAACAAATGTGTGCATAAGCAATGGTGGTGAAGAAAGCTGATGGTGCTCGGTTATCAAAAGATGTAGCATCTGGGGTCTTAAAAGCTTGAGTAAACAAATGGCATCCAGCTCAGAAGCAACAAAGCCCACATCGATGAAGCACATCAGCGTGTGAACCATGAGTTGTCAAAGGGATCAGTTATCAGGGTTTAAGAACTATAAACCATAGCATTGCGTGCTCGCTTTCCTGATATGATCACTGATGACAAATGTGTGCGTAAGCAAACGTGGTGAAGAAAGCTGATGGGACCTGGCTATGAAAAGATATAGCGTCTGAGCCCTGGTGGAGTAAGTGGTTGAGTGCAGAACTGCAGCCCGCGGGCTTGGTGGTTTAAATCCAGCAGCGGCTCTCAGGAGCGGCACTGGGTAGCGCCCATGACCACCAGAGGCAGTGATGCCCCCCAAAAAACAAAAAAACAACAATAAAAGAAAAGATAAAGCTTCTGGGGTCTTAAAGGCTTGAGTAAACAAGCAGCCATCCAGCTCAGAAGCAACAAAGCCCACATGGAAAAAGCACACTAGCCTGCATGACCACGAGGTGTTGAAGGAATCCAGTGTCAGGCATCAAAGAACTAAAATTATATCATTATAAATAGGGAGGAGTACAGATTGGTGA
Organism: Nesogale talazaci; assembly: GCA_004026705.1. Taxonomy (NCBI): domain Eukaryota; kingdom Metazoa; phylum Chordata; class Mammalia; order Afrosoricida; family Tenrecidae; genus Nesogale; species Nesogale talazaci. The sequence continues at coordinate 12,353 of PVJH01039918.1, read as the reverse complement.
CCCAAAGCCCAGCAATAGGTGAAGCGACATCCTCTTACAGAGGGCTTGCAGGGAGGAGATGAGCCAGTTAAAGTACATTGTAGTAATGAAATATGCATCTTTCCTCTAGTTCTCAAATGCTTCCTCACATGCTCCTGGTTCTACCAGACAAGTCCGGCTACAACAGGGGATGTACACTGGACTCAGAAACATGGGGAATTTAGGATAGATATTCCCTCAGGACAAGTGATGGGAGTGGTGATACTAGGAGGGTGGAGGGATGGTGGAGTAGAAAGGGGGAACCAATTTCAGGGACCTACATATAACTTCCTCTCTGGGGCATGGCCAACAGGGAAGTGAGGGAAGGGACACATTGGACAGTGTATGATATGAAATAGCAATTTGTAAATTATTAAAGGTTCATGGGGGGAGGGAGGAAGGGAAGCACGGGGAGGTAGAACTGGGGGCCTAAGTAGAGGGAGGATCCTTTGAGAGTGATGATGGCAACAAGTGTTCAAATGAGATCTGCATACAATTGATATATGTATAGATCGTGAGGGGAGGTGTATGAGTACTCAATGAAATGATTCATTTTTAAAAGGGGTGGGAGGGAAAAGAGGAACTTTTTTTTTTTCCTTTTAAGAGGAGCTTATACCAAGGGCTTAAGTGGAAAATGTTTGGAAATGTATGTGGCAACATGTGTGCAGATGTGCTTGATACAGATGATGTATTGAATGTTATAATAGCTATAAGCGCCCCTAATAAAATTATTTAAAAAAGAAGAAGAGAAAGGTTTTCAAAGTCTCTATGTATCACATCAGGCTTTGGGCATATATTTTTGCTTTCCCAAACAATTTCTGTTTGTTTTTTTAAAAGGTGGCAGCAATTTATTCATTTGTCTTTCAAAGTTTTGGAGCAATGTGCTATGAATAGCTTGCTCCAGAGAAAAGTGAATCCAAGTCCTTGTATGGGTCTTTCTGAGAAACTCCAGTCAGTTCAAAAGAGGCAAACATAATTCCTTGGGAGTAAAGTTCATTTTGCCCCCTCTGAAGCCAGATGCCCACGCAGGAAAGGCAGGCTAACAAGGCACACCAGGAGAGGTGAGCAGAGCGAGACTCATTGCAATCACAAAACTCTCCTTTGGTTTTTCTGGGGCTTTCTTGGGTATTAAGCATTTGCTTGGTTGCTCTAAATATTTGGTTTTTTCCCAAAGTTTTGGTGAGATCAATTCTGACACTTTCTGTGGGCATTTCAGGATGGGACACTGGAAGTTCCTATTCTACCATTTTTTCTGATGGCATTCCAATATACTAATTATTTCCATTTTGTGGGCATAATTCATCTCACAGAAAGAAAGGAGAAGGGCTTCATGGGTTTACAAAGGCTGTGATCTTGATGGAACCAGGCTGCCAGGTCTTTCTCCTTTGGAACAGCTGCCAGGTTCAAACTGCCAGCCGCTCAGTGGGTAGCTGAGGGCTTTAACCACGTCACCGCCACTCCTCCTTCAGCCGACCCGGAGCAATGGGGTGGGTGATTTGGTTGGAGCATACTTATATTGTCCATTAGTGTCCAGAAGAAAATATCCATCTTAATGGCATTATCCATCTTCAAATCAAAATATTAAAATCTATTTATCTTCCTGGATATTGTTCACAGAGCATGAAGTTTTACAAAACAGACGAGCTGAGTTATAGAATCTGATTATAATGGTAAGACCTCAATATGTGGGAAAAGAAGCTATTAACCTATAAAAGAATATTTCCTTTTGAATTGTATACATTAATAACAAATCCCTTTTATTTTGAATGCTGTTTATTTATGTTTAAGTAAAAGTAGCAAATGTTACATATATTTTTTCCTTAAGAATATTTATATTATGTGCAACCACATGGTTATCATCAAGCAATATTTATGGAATGTTCCCTGGGCCCACAGTACTGAATTTTGAAGCTATTATATACTTCCTCTTTCCTAAATTTTCAATGTAACCCTTGCACACTGAAAAAAGTATGGCTTGGCATTGCAGAGTGGTCATGTATGACAACCTGGCTTCAAGTGAAAAATATCTTGCTGGAAGGATATTTTACCTTTTGCTAATTAAAAAGTGTTATTTTCCTTTTTTTGCGATTATCAAATCCATATAGTTTATTTTGAATTCTTTTTACTTCTGATACACTTACAACAAACCAGTAAACTATGCAGAGTAGTCAGATCAGTGATCAAATATATATCGAGTATGCTTTAGATGATATTGATGCTTTTTACTCCCTATCTGTATTAAATATACTTTGGTCAATTAAAAGTTAGACCTATGTCTGGTGAGCAAAAATAGAAAAAGATGATTCTGCAAGTTGATTCATTGTTTTAGCGATCACAAACTTGAATTTGTTCCTGTTTCAAGAGTATATTAGAATGGTTTAATATTAAAATAAAAAAAGTATTGCTGCTCTTGTTTTTCATATTCCTGTTTTATATATTTTAAATAATCAAATTCCTATATTTTTATTGCTAAAACACTGCGACTTGTAACTTTGTCATAATTATCAGATTTTCAGTTGACCTTGCAGCTTTCGGGTTTGTGAACTTTCACTGGCGACCTTTCCAGGTGCTTACACTCATGGTTAAACAGGATATACTGGGGGGGGGGGGTAGTCATTGATAATAATGAACACCCAACAATTGATTAGGACAATGACAAGTCTTCAGGGATAAAGATTTTTGTTGCCATGATATGAGCTCTGTCTTGTTATTTGTACAGAAAAGAATTCCAATATAGGGAAACACACATTTTAAAAGAAAACACACTGCATGCTTCTTTGACTGCTGGAAATTTTCCTGATTCGATGTCTCAGTGGTTTTGAGGGTGGGGTCGACATGCAGCTCTTCGGCAGGCTTGCTTTATCCGGAGAGTTCTGCAGTGCATGGACATCTCCCAGCCTGTCGATGCACTCGACTCTGTGCTCACTGCCCAAGAGGTCTCTGAGTCTTCAATAAAATCCAGGGTTAGATTTTGAACTGAAGATGCTTTGTTTCACATACCTAAAATGCCTAAAAAAGCCAGATTAAAAAAAATGACAGATTTATGTCACTGTTTTGTCATATTTTTTCAGCTGTAAAAGTTGCTTTTGTGTCTGCTACAAATCTTTTGCTTCTAATGACAAATTGCTAATAAGAACTGTTACTGCTGATATGCTTAGGAAATAATTTTATGATTCACTCAGAGGAATTCTAGCATAAAACAATTAAAGTACTTAACATTTTAAAATAATCTTTATCTCAAGTGAGTAAACACACACATACACACACACCAACAACTTGTACTCAGGAAAGTTTAAAACACACAAAGTAAAATGAATGCACATGTGATAGTCAAAGGTTTATGTCAACTCAACTCGACTGGGCCAGAACTCCTAGTGGTTTGGCAGTTAAGATCTAACAATGCAACCACTTCCACAAGGACATAAGCTATGAGCTGTCAATCAATAGAAAGAATGTTTTGCTGTTTCCTCTGGTGTGTGGTCTGCTTCCAACCTAAGCAGATACAGTGGGAGAGCTTGCTTGCTTTTTGTTGAGTCTGGATCCTGCATCTGCCTTATCATTCAACCTCTGGCTCTTTGAGCTTAGGCCAGAAGCCTACTCTCTCACCTTATATTCTTGGGTTCATCAGCTCCTGTAACTAGAGGAATCAGAAGGCTCCAGCCTGACATCTGGCCCACAGACTAGGAACTTGCCCACCTCTGTAACATTGTTAGCTCATTTCCTTGATAAACACACACACACACACAGTTGCTGTGAGTCCAAATCTATTCAATGTGGCAGTGAGTTTTATATGTACATAATAAACTCTCGTAGTGTTTTTGGTAAGCATTGGCTTGCTAACTGCAATGGTAACTGAAGGAGAAATAGGAGGCCATCTGCTCTCACAAGTATTTACAGTTTTAGATAACCCATAATGGATTGCTAGGAGTCAGTCAACCTGATGTCAGTGGGTGTGACATACATATGTAAGCTTCTCTGGTTCTACTTCTCTAGAGAACCCAGTTTAAGAAACCCCCATGCACTCATCAATCATCTTATAAAACTACCAACAGTCTAGAACCTTGACTATCTTAAAGATCAATGCCTGCCACTTTCCCAAGTTTGCATTACCTCACTCAAAAGTGGGAAGAACTTAAAGGACTAGATTAGAGGTGGACTTCCTGTGAAGAGTTGAAGGCATTCCTGCATGGTAGTTGGCAGCTAACGGAAAGGCTGGAAGTTCAAGTTTACTTTCAGGTGATTCAAAAGAAGGGCTTGGGGATCTACTCCTAAAAAAATCAGCATCGAAAGCCCTGTGTCACCCAGTTCTGTTCTGACACACATGAGTCCACATGAATCAGAATCGACTTGATGGCAACTAGTTTCATCAAACTTTCTTGCAGGAGAACCTTCCAAGAGAGAAGCCCTAGCTATAACTTCACACCTTTTTATCTATTTTGGTAAAATCTGAAAGCAATAAAACAAAACATTCCAACTATAATCAGGTAAGGTTGTCAACTCTTTCGACCTTCAATGCCCTTGAGTCATCCTTCTTCCTCCTGTTGTAACCAAAGAGCAACAGCGGAGATTTGAGATCTGGTTGAGGTTTGACTGCAATAGTAGGCTGTGCTTGGCCACTGTTGGCCATTCCCATTTGGAAGGTCTTCAAGGAATACTCTAAGTTTGGTCAAAGAACATTTAAGAACATTCACTCCATCTCCCTACCATTGAGTTGATGCGACTCACAGTGACCCTACAGGTCAGGGTGGACCAGCCCCTGTGGATTTCTGTGATTGCAGCTCTTTATGCAAAAAGCCACAACCTATTGAAGCCAGAGAAAAGAAAGCCAAGATGACAGATTTTGATCGTTTTAAGGTCATGAAAGCACAGAAAATGAGGAACAGGCTAATAAAGTCCGAAGTTAAGAAGCTTCAAAGGGTGGCTCTTCTGAAGGCTTCTCCCAAAAAAGCAAGTGCTACGAAAGGAGCAGCTGCTGCAAAGGTTCCAGCTAAGAAGGGGGCTGCTGCCACTGCCACCGCCCAGAAGGAGAAAGCTGAGGGTCAAAAAGAGAAGGCGCCTGCCCAGAAAGAGAAAGCTGCCGGTCAAAAGGCCTGGCCTCCAAAACCCAGAAAGCCCAGAAAGCTCAGGCCCAGAAAACACCTGCCCCAAAGGCAACTGGCAAGAAAGCATAACATGCTGTTCTAAAAAGTAATAAGCTGGGCTGAGCCCCGGTGGCGTAGTGGTTGTGCGCAGGACTGCGGCCCACTGGGACGGAGGTTCAATTCTGGCTCCCAGGAGCAAAGGCTGGGCCTCCTACTCCCACCACCTGAGGGCAGTGATGCCTCAAAAAAAATAAAATAAAATAAAAATAAAAAAAAAATAAAATAAAATAAAAAAATAAATTAAAAAAAAAAGTAATAAGCTGAAAAAAAAAAAGCCATAAACTTTTGTAACTCAGATACAAAAAAACTTAGAAGCTTTTGCGGATTTGAAAATAATCCTAAAAATCACTGCTAGTAATAGGAATTGAGAATTTTAAAGAAACCTCTATAAAGTGTCAAAAATTAAAAGCAAATTTCCATCTTTCTAAAGGAAGGGCTACTACAAAGCTGTCAAAGAGGGAATCAATGTGCAGTCAACCCACACTAAAAGGGGAAAAGGTGTCTTAAAGATATGATTTAATAAAAACATTGCATAATTCACCACATTTAGTGATACATATTTCTTCTTTTTTCATTTTATAAATATTTATTGCCAACTGAAATGTTTTATCTTTTTAATCATTTTATGTGTGTGTTTTTTTGTGGGCATCACTGCCTCCTGGTGGGAGTAGGAGGCCCAGCCTTGCTCCTGGAGAGCTGCTGCTATTTATGAACTGCCAACCCTGTGGGCCGCAGTCTTGCACTTAACTACTACGCCACTCTTATAGCCCTTACAATGTTCCACATGTACAATATGGCATATTTGTACATTTATTGCCATCATCATTGACAAAATATTCTCTACTTGAGCCCTTGGCATAAACTCTTTTCCCCCTCATTTCCCCCTCAAGAACCCTTCATCAATTATATATTGTTATTATTTTGTATCTTACATCATCCATTGGCTCCCTTCTTCCCCCACCTTTCTGTTATTCATCACTTGGGAGGGGGCTATATATCCAACCTGGTGATGGGTTCCCTCTTTCTTCCCTTTCCCTCTCCGTGGCCATCCTCCGACGTTCACACTATCATTACTCCTACTACTGCTTCTGAAGCGTTTGTCTGTCCTGAATTCCAACTGTCTGGTTTGACTTATCCATACCAACGTGTGTTCTCTGGTCTAGGCAGATTTGTAAGGTAGAACTGGGTCATGGTAGTGGGGGGAGGTAGCATTCAGGAAGTAGAAGAATGATGTGTGCTTCATTGGTGCTATACTATATGCTGATTAATCAACATTTTATGATATTTGAGGAACTTGTTAGCTTTCAAACATTATGTAATTAACTTTCTTTGTATCTATAATTTTGAGTTCCTTTTCCTAAAACAAGGATCACTGTGAGTCAGAATCTACTAAATTGCAGTGGGTTTCTTAAAGTAAGTTCTTTAAATTCTACAAGTTTTAGGTTTCAGAAATCCTGAATCCTTCCTGAAATATATATTACCATCTTTGTTAAAATTGAAGCTCAGAGCATCAAGTGACTTGCCAAAGATCATAATTAAGTGGTGGAGTAGGCATAATTAAAAAGATGTTATGACCCTAAGACATTAGATAAGATACACACCAAACCAACTGCTGTCAAGCCAATCCCAAATTGTATCAACCTGAAGGACAGAGTAGAATCGTTCCCCAGGGTTTTCGAGACTGTACCCTTGACAGGATGCAAGCCACTTCCTATTTCTCTTGGTGAGTGACTGGTGGTTTTGAATCACCAATCTTGTGGTTAGCGGCCAACCACTTAATACACTGTGCCACCAGGGCTCCTAAAATATTATATAAGGAAACAAAATAGGTGTTAGTCTGTGCTGGCTATTAGTCAATTAATTTCATCTTCTTGTGCATTAGTATAATTTGCTCCCAAATAAAATCACATTAGACTAGGATTTCTTTTTTGCTTGTTTGTTTTGTTCTTTGGGGGGCATCACTGCCCTCTGGTGGGAGTAGGAGGCCCAGCCTGGCTCCTGGAGAGCTGCTATTGGATTTGAACCGCCAACCCAGTGGGCCGCAGTCCTGCACACAACCACTACACCACTAAGGCTCAGCCCTAGACTAGGATTTCTTAACCCCAGAACAACTGACCTTTGGTCCAGGTATTCTTGGATTTGAAGGGCTGTCCTGTGCATTGCATGATATTCACTGTCATTCCTTGCTCTACTTATGAGAGACCAATAGCATCTCCCCATGGTGGTAGCCCAAAATATATCCAGATATTGCTAAATATCCCTTGCAGCTACAGAAGTCAACCCCACCTCCTTTCAATCTTCTTGAGTGCAGCTGTATTAGATCACCTTTAAGTAACAATGTGTATAGGCAGTATTAAAGGATCCCCTGGAGTGCATTGGTGAAGTGCTGGGCTGTTTTAGAAGATTTGCGGTTCAAATCCTCAGGCTACTCCATAGGGGAAAGATGTGACAGCTCTCTTCCACAAGGATTTAAAGCCTTGGGAGTGCTATGGAGCAATTCGATTCCATGCCCTAGTGTAGCTATAAGCCAGAAGGAACTTGATGGCAGTAGTTGTAGGTTTTCTACGTTTAACTTTGAAGAAGGAAATAGAACAACAGTTCTACTAGATGGTGCTATATCTGACTAATTCATTAAGTCTACATTATGTGCCTGTTATCTTTCCCAGCATGTTTCCCAAGTGCATTTGAAATAATTTGACTTGAGCTAAATTTCAGTAGGAGGACATCTGCCAATTAAAAACTATTTCAACTTACTGTTAATGTCCACTTATGATTCAATTTCCCTGGCCATTGATTTCAACTAATAATGACTCAATATTTATGATTCTAAGTATATATAAACATATACATACATACATACACACATATATAATCCAAGCAATTTGCCATGGCAAGTGCTTAGGTCTAGAGACACTATATTGTGTTTATTGCAAGAGATTTGTCTGTTGTTTCAATGCTAATTAGTGCCACAGCCAGGTGATTTCATAACACTGCTAGGCTAGTGGCTGATACAAATGAAGCTGAAATAAAATCCTTCTTAACTTTAATTGATTTAATGGCTGTTGGACTGATATAAGCAGAAGTGAATTTTATACCTTACCTTGGCAATATGAGATAATAAAAAGTCATAAGTTAGAATACTGAAATCCATTCCTGAGCTTTAAAGTATAATCATCTGATCCAAAAGAAAGCCCAATGCCTTGGAAATCTAGTTATATAATATTTATAAAGGGAAACTGTTCCTCATATAACAGAATTTTCATAATAAGATGAGGAGTTCTAAGGGTGTCCTTCTCCAGGGACTGGTCTCTCCTGACAACATGTCCAAAGTGCATGAGATGGTATCTCACCATCTTTGCCTCCAAGGAACATTCTGGCTATCCTGTTTCCAAAACAGATCTGTTTATTTTGGGGGAGTCCATAGGACTTTCAAAATTTTTTGCCAGCCCCACAATATAAATGCCTTCATTTTTCTTCAGTCTTCCCTTATACAATGTCCAGTTGTAACTAGAATAGGATGCAACTGAAACTACCGCGGCTGGGATCCAAGAAAGCTTAGTCCTCAAACTAAGGTCCTCTAAGAAGACCTGGTGCAACAAGCTTCTCCAGCGCCCGGCGCTATTTGATATCTCAACTGTTGATTCCATCAGCGTTGACTGAGGAGGATCCGAGTAAGAGGAAAGTCTTGACTACTTCAATGTTTCCATTTGTCATGATGTTTCTTATTGTGAGAATTTAGGTCTTTCTTACACTGAGTTGTAATCCACATTGAAAAGACTATAATCCTACAATCATCAGCAAGTGCTTCAAATTCTCCTCACTTTCAGCAAGCAAGGCTGTGCCATCTGCATACAGAAGCTTCTTAATAAGCCTTTTTCCTATCACGATGCTGTGTTTTCCTTCACATCGTCCAGCTTCTCTGATTATTTGCTCAGTGTACAGAGTGACTAAGTATGGCAAAAGAATAGAACCTTGAGCCAGACCTTTCCTGACTTGACACCATGCAGTATGCCTTTGTTATATTTGAACGACAGCTCCCTGATCCAAACGAGCACAATGAAGTGTCCCGCGCCCCTTCTTCTTCAGATGACGCACAGTGGCTTAGGACGCACAGTGTAGACTCCGGATTGGTTCTAGCTGCTCTACATTCAAAAGCAACTTTCAGAGTTTCTTCTGATATTCAATTTCATCTTTTTTCTTTTTTCCTACCTTTTCAATGATATTTGCTTTCTTCATGTATTTTTTGTTTGTTTGAAATGATTTTATTGGGGGCTCATACAACTCTTATCACAATATATGCAAGTATCCATTATATGAAGCACACTTGTACATTTGTTGTCACCATCATTTTCAAGACACTTTCTTTCTGCTTGAGCCATCATTTTTTCTCTTCCTTCCCCCAACTCTCTCTCTCTGTGTTTGTCTGGGTAGACTAGAGAAACAAATTCATAAACATGCACATGTTATTAAGGGAGATGTTTATATACAAGAGGAATGGAATATTGAGAAAGCATCCCAACCCAGTCCAGTCCAAGTCCACAATTCCAATAATAACCCATATGTCTGATACAAATCTATAAAGTTTTCTTCAGACTCATGAAGCACATGCAATGCCACCAGGACAATCACAGGCCAAGGGGTACAGAGTCCTGTGTATCCAGTGGTGGTAGAAATATCTCAGCACTGGTAGGGGTCTCCCCATGCCATCCCAAGCATTTCAGCACTGGTAGGAGTCTCCACATGGCTTCTCCGGCTCCAGAGGTCTGTCTTATCAGGGCAAGCCCAAGTGACTTCTCCTCCGACTCCTCCAGGTTCCAGGACTCAGGATCTATCAGCATGATGCCATGTTGTCTTGTCAGTTGAGCGTCCCTAGTGACTGAGTTTTGTGTCTTGTCAGTAGAGCGTCTTCAAGCGACTGAGTCAAGTCTCTCACCTCCAATTGAGCAATATCATGAGACTTCCCAGAACCTTAGGAGAAAGTCATGTCCACATAGAGGTCTCATTGGCTATCTCCAGATTAACAGGCTAGACTCAACCCCTACACTCTTAATCCAATTGGCACCAGAATACATTACTGCCACACTCCCTCATGAACCCTTGGTAATTTATAAATTGTTATTTGTTCATGTCTTATGCTGACTGAAGTCTCCCTTCATCCACTTTTCTGTTGGCCCTCTCCCAGGACGGGGATTATATGTAGATCACTGTGATTGGTTTCCCCTTTAGCTTTTTTCGTGTATTATTTTCTTGATGTCACTCCACAGCTCATTGGGTCTTCTATCATGAGTGTTCAATGAGTCAAATCTATTTTTGAGATGTTCTCAAAATTCAGAGCTGCTTCTTACGTCAGAGGAGACTGAAACATGTACACAGGTATAGAAAGGGATGAGAGCTCATGAAGCACAGAAGCCAGGAACAGGAGTGGGAATAGTGATACCAGAAGGGTAAAGGGAAGAGGGGGATAGAAAAGGAGAACTGATCTCAATGATTAACACATAACCATACACTCCTCTACAAGGGGAAGAACAACAGAAAACATGGGGGAAGGGAGACAAATGGTCGGTGTGAGAGATGAAAATAGTAACAATATGCAACCTATCAGGGGTGCGGGGAAGGAGGGAAGAGCTGATACCAAGGGCTCAATAGAAAGTAAATGTCTAGAAAAAAATGAGGGAAACGTGTATAAACTTGCCTGCTTCAATCAATGTATGGATTATGAGAAGAGTTGTACGAACTCCCAATAAAATATTATTTTTAATTCAGGTTGACTATACTAAAGGTTGCATTTTGAGTCTTAGTAGACTTATATTTTCTCTTATTTCAACTCTCAATTTTCTCAAATTTCAACTTGAACTTACATATCAAAAATGGATGGTCTGGGGCTGAGCCCCGGTGGCGTAGTGGTTGTGCGCGGGACTGCGGCCCACTGGGATGGAGGTTCAATTCCGGCTCCCAGGAGCAAAGGCTGGGCCTCCTGCTCCCACCACCTGAGGGCAGTGATGCCTTAAAAAAAAAAATGGATGGTCTGTTCTACAGTCAAATGCTGTTCTTGTTTTGCTTGATGATATTGAGCTTCTCCATTCTCTCTTCACACAGATGTCATCAGTCTGACTTCTGTGTATTCTATCTGGAGAAATCCAGATATATAGTCATTATTTATGTCTTTGAAAGGAAATTGTTGCACTTGCCAAAGTCTATTCCATGATCACCAGTTTCATTTCGATCACCAAGGACAAATTTTCCAGTAAGCATTTCAATCTCCAATAATTAGCAATGCGTCTTGATTGAATGATTAATTTTCAACTGAAGAGGTTGGTTGAATTCTTCAATTTCTTCATCACTGCCTTTAGTAGTTGCTGCATACATGTGAATAACAGTTGTACTGACTGTTTTGCATTTTTTTGCACGTAGATACATGTGATCCTGATATAGACAGCATTGTACTTCAAGATAAATCTTTAAAAAAAATAAATAAAACCTGGTATGCTTCTTCCGTGTGAGCTTTATTGCTTCTGAGCTGAATGGCCGCTTGTTTACTCAAGTCTTTAAGTCCCCAGATGCTATATCTTTTGGTAGCTGGGCACCATCAGCTTTCTTCATCACATTTGCTTATGCACACATTTGTCCTCAGGGATCATATCAGGAAAGTGAGCATGCAAAGTTGTGCTTTTGAGTTCTTGAAGCCTGCTATCTCACCCATTTGACACCTCATGATTCCACAAACTAGTGTGCTTCTTCCATGTGGGCTTTGTTGCTTCTGAGCTAGATGGCTGCTTGTTTACTTTCAAGCCTTTAAGTCCCCAGACGCTCCATCTTTTGATAGTCAGGCACCATCAGCTTTCTTCACCACCTTTGCTTATGCACACATTTGTCTTCAGTGATCATGTCGGAAAGGTGAGCATATTGGAATGCCAATTTAATAGAACAAAGTGTTCTTGAACTGAGAAGATACTTAAGTGGAGGTCCAATGCCCATCTGTTGTCCTACTACTAACACTATAAGTATACACATTAATCTCTTTCCCCATCCTCACTTATAAATATATGCCCCTATGTACATACCTGTATTTGAACCTCTATAAATGTTCATTATCCCCCAGTTCCTTCCTCTATTTCCATTTGCTTCCCTCTTGTCCCACTATCATGCTCACTCTCCATTTGGGTTTCAGTATTTTTTCTCTGTTACATTAGTCTT
>PVJH01039917.1:0-16075 GCA_004026705.1 Nesogale talazaci | reverse complement strand
GCACTGCAGTGCAGAATGTCCCCTGTGGGTTTCCAAGACTGTAATTCTTTGTGGGAGTAGACAGCCTCATCTTTCTCTCAAGGGTCAGCTGGTCGTTTTGAACTGCTGACCTGGAGATTAGCAGCCCTGTGCATAACCGCTGTGCCGCCAAGGTTCCTTGTGATTCAGTAGTTTTTGCTCTGTTTTGATTCAAGAGCTAGTATTTGAAAACATGGTCCCACTCTGCACAACCTCTATCTGCGCCCTTTGCGATGGGGCACATGAGCTCTTCCCACCCAAAGCTGCAGCGTAGACCCTGCTCTGTGAGTCTGACCACAGTGTTTTCTTTAACCAGTCACTGCTAGTGCCCATGGTGCAGGCAGAGACTCGGCACAGTGTTTGTACCTGTCTTCCTCCTCAGCCTTTGTCAGGTACATCCTGTCCAAACTGGCCCTGATAAAGGATGAGACACCTGGACCACAGGTGTGACCTCTTTTGCCCCAGGAGGCACTATCTATGATTGTGACCCACAGACCTGTAAGGGAGCTCAGCTCAGACTACAATACCTGTCCTGTATACCTTGAGCCAATTAAATGCTGATTATGTTAAACTGGGTTTGACTGGTTTGTTACACATTGTTTTTAAAGTCACTGATAATGAATGCTCAGTTGCAGACATCACAATAAAGCAAAGATTGCAGTAAAGTGAGTCCCATGTAGTATTTTGCTTGTTTGTTAGTTTCCCGGTACATGCATATACATTTTGTTTGTGCTATACTACTGTCTGCTTATTGTGCAATAAGCTTTGTGAAAGAATTTGAAATATTGTGAGAATTGCCCAAATAATGCCCATAGATCTACTTTACTGAAAATTATCACAAAGTATGTATACATATAAATGTGTACATATGTATGTGTACATATCTAGATATATATGTGTGTGTGTGTGTATATACCACAATACCAACTGATCACCACCATAAAGGAAAGCATCATCAAACATGTCAACAAAAACCAGGTTATGCATCCTATTTTGGTGTGGGGTGACCAAAGTCTCAAAAGCTCATGAGTGACTGTCTGAGTCATAATTATATGTAGAGGAAAGAGTGAAGGAATTTGAAGACACATGGAAGCCATTGGTGTTATGAACAAGTGGGCCAGGTGAGCATGAGTCTCCATGCTTTTGAGACCAGAAGAACTAGATGGTGCGCAGCCACCACAATCAACTGCTCTGGAAGGGATCTCATTAAAAAGTCTTTGCAAGGATGGAGGAGAACTGTGAAACAAAATTCAAACTCATATGCCAGGTTGCTGGTCAGACGGAGACTACTGAAACCCCTGAGAAGATGACCCTTCACCATCTTGAAGGTCTGGAAATGGACACACTCACTGACTCAATTATCAGCCAAACAATCGACAGGTCTGAAAAAGGAATCGCCACACTCTCAAGCTTCACACACCTGCATATAATAAGCCATCTAAATAAGCATTTACCCAAGGATAAAGTTCAGAAGAGTTATAAGGGAAAAACAATGGGAACAGGAAGCACAGGAGGGAAGTAGCCTAAGGGAAGTCTCATTGAAAGAATGCAAAAAATGAGATGAAAGGGCATGCTTCTGGACTGCTGAGTGTAAAACTAATGATCTGTTCTGCAAGCCTGCACTCGATAGCCAAGGAAAAGTTAAACACATAAACAAAAACCAAAGTATGCCTGGAAAGTGTGGTTGTGACACTGTGGATATGCCATGAGTCACTATCTCTACAGATATCAAGGGGGAAAAAACCTATCCAATACTAAGAGGGAACTCCAGAGATGGCTATGCTTCTGTGAAATCCGTGAAGATAGTGACGTGTGTCTTCTGTAATAAAAACGGCAGGGATTTTGCCTACTCACCACAGCACCCTATTTGATGAATTCTCCCAATCTGTCGTTTGCATTGGTGGACATGCACAGTGGATTTTGTACCTTAAATGGAATTTTGTGCAGTTTTTCACTCCTCCCAAAATAACGTGGTGTTAGAATCAATACTTCTGAGTAACTACAGCAGTTACTTGAAACTGTTTAACCTTATGTGTACCTTCCGGATCCCCACCCATTCACGGTCATACTCTGTCCACTCTCTATGGCAGAAGAAGATCAGACAAGGAACTATGCAGGCAATGCAGATTGTAAAGAGTTTCGCTCCTAGCCAGAAAGTTTGGGGGTCTAACCGCACTGGTAGGTCTGCTGGTCCAAGAGGTGGCAATCTGCTTCCCTACAATTTACAGCCTCTGAACACACTGTGGGGCATCTCTCCTATATCTGGCAGCACTCTGTGTGTTGGAATCTACAGAGCACAATGGACCTTTCTTTTCCTTTGCTTCTTTTTTCGTCCATTTACTTCACGAGCACTTCAAACTATCTTTGAGGTGCTAGCCACCTCCTCTACTCACAGCTACATGTCAACGTGATGCGCATGTGTGTGGCGCAAACTGAGAGCCAATGGAAAAGAGGAGGGCCCTGGGGTTGATCGATGGGCAGGCACTGAACTAGTCACAATGGGTCGGACACAGGGCCAGGGTTGCAGATGGTGCAGGGTCCGGCCAGTGCTCCAGTCTGCTGTGCGGAGGCTTGCTATGGGTCAGAACTGACGCCATGTGCCAAACAACCACATACTTATATATCAGCATGTTATCTATCTTCCACTGCACTGCGAGCTCCCTAAGAGGGACTGCGGGAAAATAGCCAAAGAAGTGCTTAGATCATTTTAGTGAGAGTGAGTTTCTGCCCCTTTAAACTCCAAGCCCTCCTCTTGCATGGCTTCCTGACATTTTTCTATCCCATCCCCCAGTCCCGCCCCCAAAGGAGAAAATCACGATAAGAACAAAGCCTGAGGAGCCAGCAATAGGTCTCTTTCCCTGCCGCCAAGCACAACCACGTGCAACCAGGGAGAATCCCCTTCAGAAACATTATATTAGAGGTTCCTGGTTTGAATGAACCAGCTTTTCAAAGAAACTGTGTGTGTGTGTGTGTGTGTGTGCGCGCGCGCACTGGTATATATATTTGTCATTATGACAAAAGTGAAAAGACTCGTGAATATGCAGTGTAAGTCAGATTTATTTTTTGTTTTCCAACTTGATAAGAATGGAATGCAATTGAACTGTTGCTTTAAAAGAAATCCAACAGGAATCTTCCAAGGTCCCGGAGATAAGGAAAGCGTCATGGCGCTTCAGCACCGCGGACAGCATTAGCGCTGTCTTCCAGACAGTTTGATCAGAACAAGGTTGTTATAACTGCAAATGAAATTCATTACTGGTGGGCAGGATGGCAGACACGAGTGACAGCCGCATCCTGGACCCATATTGTGTCATATGTAACGGACAGTCTATCTCTGGCCAGGTAATCTGACCCCACAGGGTAAGGGATGAAGGGAGACAGGCTTACTCCCGAGGCAGATGATTTTCTCCTGATTCCTCTTTACTATCCTCTTCTTCTGACCAGATCCATAGATTCTGCTCCTCTTGTTCCCACCGCCCTGCACAACATTCCCAGGGCAGGCCTTTGGTTCTTCCACTCCACTGAAGCCGTGCTCCTAGCTGTTCATCAGCGGGTGTGTTCACTTGTTTACAAAGGAGCCTGGTACAAGGTGGGTGGTAAGTAAGCATCTGGGGAATAAATCCGCAAATGCACCCCTGGATCAGCAGGCATGGAAGTGCACCAGGAGGAGTGGGGGCATCAACCCTGTGTCCTCGGAGATCAGGGAAAGCTCTACATTTACAACCTTCCAGCTGCTCCGAGGGCAGAAGTTGTGCCTGTCTGTTCCCTTAAAGCTGTGAGGCCTCAGAAAACATGGGTAGCAGTTCTACTTTGTTCTCTACAGCCACTCGGAGTGTGTGTGTGTGTGTGTGTGTGTGTGTGTGTATCTGGGCCCCAAGTACCCATCATAAAGCTTCCACCAAGAAACTTCAAGTTTAACAGATGACTCAGGAAGGAAAAGAGATGAACACCATGGCATAAGGAGACCAGTGATACAGAAAGGGTCTTACAAGATGAGGGGTTGCCAGCCATTGGGGAGCCTGGGAGATAGTGCACCCTCAAAAATATACTGAGCATGTCACACAAGCTCAGAATCCTGCCTGGTGCCTTCACAGTTGAGTCCTCCAGAAAACCTTCTGAGGTTTACTAGGGATGTTGTAACTGTGCCACCACCCCCACCCCCACCCCCCAAAATAATAAAAGACAGATCTGTGGAAGACCCAACCCCGGTAACTGCGAACATCGCCGTGTTTGGAAACAAGGTCCTCAAAGATTTCCTCAGCTAACATGAAGTGACCTCAGAGAAGAGTGTGCCCTGTTTCCATTTGAGTGGTGTCTTTGTGAAAGGGTAGACAAGGAGCACCTGCGGTGGGGTCTTCTCCAAGGCCAGGCCTTCAGAGTTGTGCACTGCCTGCAGTGATTGTGACAGAGTTCCCACTGCATGCTAGGCCCATCTGACTGACACCCATAGGTCTCAGAGTTCTCATGATGGGAGGACTTGGGTAGTGGCCTCATGGGAACACCCCCTGCCCCTGTCCCCAGTCCTGCATGTTCACAGAAGGCATTCAGCCACATGACCACAGAGTGATGCTGCAGCTCCAAGCTAAGAAATGTCCAGAAATGCAGGCTTCCCCTGGGGTCCTCAGACTGGACCCTTAGGTACAGACTCATGCCCCAGGAAGAGAATGCATTTCTGTTCACCTGAGTCCCCAGAGGGTGGCCTTTGATGACAGTAGCCCTGTAAACAAACACCAGGCTGATGAGCAAAGGGGGAACCAAGACTCGCCGAGCTTCACAGCCTCCCCAAGGCCCAGGAGTTGCAAGTGGTGAAGTAGGAATGGGACGCACCATGGCCCCCACACCCAGGCTGTCTCAATGCAGCCTGGCCGCCTTCCAAGGGGGCCCAGAGGGGGCGCATTTGAGTCGAACCTCGAAGAACAAGTGAGACCTTGTCATGCTGCCACCTGTGAAGTGGCAGAGACGAGATGTAACCAAGCCAGGTGAGGGGTAGAGGGACTCTTGCCAGGTGGTGAGCAGCCCCTGGCTGCCTCCCCCACGAGGTGCCTCCCTGTTTCCGTGACGAGGAGCCAAGTGCCGTCGGGCGGTTTCCGTGGCAGCCTGGAACCCCCTGATGCCCTGGCCCATCTTAGCCTGGCTCATTCTTCGTCGTAATTGGGCCGGCGGCTGCTCATTGCTTACCTGATTAGTGGGTTCAGTAACCCAGCAGAAATGGGATCTAAGAGGATTAAAATGTGGGAGAAAAAAAAGATAATACAAATTGAAAATAGCAGCTTCTCCAGCTGAGCTTTGGATTAGAAGTTGAGAAAGTAAATCAGAAAAATTTTCAATGTGCAGGACGAGGTTAAAACAGGGATGGGGACCGGCCCTTTTGCAGTTAAGCGCCCTTGCAAGCTATTGTGTCTCTGTTTTGTGCCAGGTCTCCTGGGATAGTGCAGATGCCTTTGCCTGGCTTCCCAGAGCCTCCCAAGGCTCAGGGACAGACTTGCTTTCTGCTCTTTGTCCCACGGCTGCCTCCTCTGCTCACCCGTGCCCCTGTTGCTCTCAGAGGGTCTTTGCCTCTGCAGGTTTCCTGTCCCATGATTCACTTCTCTGCCCTCCTCCGTTCCACACAGGCCCGCCTTCCCGTCTGCTGGAGCACAACCTCCTTCCAAAGTCCTCATCCACCTCTCTGTTCTAGTCACCTCCCACTTCCTATAGCTTGTCAAGGACTTGGCTCTGCTCAGCTTCTGAGGGAAGAACAAGGTGGTGATGTCTGTGTCTCCAGTGGATTTGAACACCACAGCCTGCTGACATCTCTCTTCCTTTGCCTATGAAAACAACCCTTGACTCTTGTCCATAAAGTGTGTGTGTGTGTGTGTGTGTGTGTGTGTGAACATGAGCGTGAATGGAGCAACGTCACAAACACAGCAATGATCCATCCGGCTCTCCCTGTAGATGCAGTTGCCTGATCTGACTTTGGATCCCATGGGATCCTCCAACCCCAGAGGCTGAAACTGAAACTCAGCATCTGTGGGGAGGAGCCCCACCTCTCCTGGCTCCCCTTCTTGTGGGAGCCCCTTTCCCTAGAAGGCCTTCCCAGGCCCCTCAAGAACGTAGTCCATGGACTCGACATGCCTGTCTCTGCTCCTGCCAGACTCTCCCTGAGTTACTCCCCCCACCCCTCCCTGTCTCTTGTCGTGGAAAACTTCATTCCACCCTCAAAGTCCAGTTGATTTATCACTTTCCCCTGGGAACACTCCCAACAGCCCCCTGACAAGGAGTTCCTTTGTCTTCCAAGCTCTTCGCCCCAACACTGGTCTGCATATTAGGGTGGGTGCCAGTGATTTTTGCTTTCTGCATGTTTGTCACCTGCACTCTGGGCTCTTTGAAAGCAGGGATATGGTGGCTTTGCATGATGGTCGTGGTTGACAGCGATTAAGATATCGGGGTAGGCACATGCTGACTCCCATGACCACCTACAGTCCTCATGGTTAGAGTCCCAGGGTGATCCTGGGTTCCATCTCTGTCTTTTCAGATGTGGAAGCCAAAACGTGGAGTCCAAGCGTCCAAGGCTCCCAGTCCATGGAGTGGCAGGTTTGAGGGCACAACGAGCTCTGGCCAAGCCACAGCTTGGACAAGCATGAGACTATAGATGCTCTGGATGTCCATCATGTCTTCTGTTGCAAGAGACCAGACCTAAGGCACGAAGTAATTTCTCTCCAACAGTCATTGTGTTCCAAACACCTCGCTTAGAGATTTACAATCCATCACCACAGGTAAGGCTCATAATGCCTCAATGAGGATGATGCACTTTGCTCTCCTGTTTCACAGGTGTGAAAATTAAGGATGAAAGGATAACTTGCCTGTGTGTGGCCCACGGCCGTCAGTGACAGAGGAGCAATACAGACCCAGCCAGGTCTTCCAGGCTCAAGGGCTGTATGTTGTGTCTTTTACCAACTCACCTGAGTTGCAGCTAAGTCTTTGGAGGGTCATGAGGGCCTTCAGAGATTGCCTCCAGCATGTCCCCCCAGAGCACAGTGGGTGGCTTCCACAGGTCCTGGATTAATACTCTCATCCCATTGCTAAGACAACCTGCATCCAAACAGGATTGTTTGCTTACTCAAATGTGCCCGAGAGAAGGGCTGGGACCAACTTTCTACCTGGGCACATGGGGGACATTCAAAGTATGGATTAAAACCAGAAGTTACCCCCACAGTATCGCCACTCCTTCAGCAGTTATGCAGGGAATGAGTAGTGCTTGTCAGCTCAGAACAGTGTGCGTGGGAGCAACACCTGGCATCACCTGGCATGACCTCATTTAACCTCTCTCTTCCTCCCTTGGTCTGATCACCTGTGTCCCAGGGTGGTCTTGTATTCTGACTCCCAATGCCCCTCCAGAGCAGAGCAGACCTGCATGCCGGGCTTCCAAGGCTCTCTACGTTAATGGAAGCAGATGGTGACACCGTCCTCCCACAAAGAAGCTGGAGGGTTCCAGCCACCGACTTGTCTTAGACCACAGTGCACCGGGGCTTCCTTCACCTGCGCAGCAGAGCTGAACATGACACCAATAGGAAGAGCTACGGAATCCCTGTGTGGCAAAGCTTTGAAACTAACTTGCAAAGTTGGGTGCTGTGGTTCACTGGGTGATGTCTGGGAAGACGGGTTTGATGTCTCCTTCATCAAGACCACAGCCAGCGAGGATCCTGGGTGAGCAGTTCTGCTCTGAAGCACTGAGAGTTGTCAGGAACGGGGAGGGGCTGGTTGGCAGTTGTGTGGCAGACTGACTGATGGAGAGCTGTTTTGTGACTCAAATAAAGCTTATGAACTCATTCTGTTGCATCTTCAAAGGCTCTCCACACATCCTCCCTGTTTGGGCTAAAGTGTTGCTATTTATTGTCCCAACTGGACAAGAGCCACAAGCCCAAATACCGTTGTCTCTCAAAGTTTGGTCACAGCTTTCCCATAAGCAACCTGGGTGGGAAGAGTCGTTCCTCCAGGAAAAAAGAAAAAAAAAAGCTAGTTGATCAAAGAGTTTGATAAAGACGGGAAGTCAATGTGACCAAAGAGGAAGAGATAGAGGATGGAGAAGGGGGCGAGATGGACAGACAGGCCAAGGAAAGTAGTTGGATGGTATTTGACTTGCACTGGGAAGGCAGTGGCGTGTGTCATGCAGGGGGGTGAGGTCACACCACTGACCACTCGGCAGAAGGCTGGCCTTGAGGGAGATGAGCAGAAGACACTAGAGGGTGGTCAGAGAAGGTGTCGGGAGCTGGGTAAGAAGTCAAGGAAGCATCCAGATGAGAGGAGCTGGTGGCCAGAGTAGGGATGAACAGGGAGGTGGTGGGGAGATGGAGTGATTCTGGATATAGGTTGGAAGAAGTGCCAACTCTACTTCCTTTCGGCCTACCCAGATGAAACCTTAATTAATTCTCTCTGGAAAACCGAAGATTAAAGGATGATTGCCGTCTGTGGTGGTGGTGAGAAGTGAGGCTGAGACCCTCGTCCCCAATGAACTCATTTAAGGGCACAAATAACTTCATTATAGATTGTTATATCTCCAAGTCGCCGTTGGCTGGGAGGGGCTTTGGTGATCCCGTATCCAATATCCTCATTTACTCCACCATCGTCGAAGTCCCAGGTGGGGAGCACAGCCTCCCAGGTGACAGAGTGGGGACCAGTCGGAGTCGGAACAAGACCCCAGATCTATTCGTTGCTAGCCCAGCCCTGGGTTTTTGTTGGCAGCAGAGAAGCATGAGCAATGAGCACAGGTATCTATGAGCATCTGCCGCCCGCCACGTCCCACTGTCACGCTGCACTGTAGAATTGTCGACCTCTGCTGACCACTGCAGTCTGTTAGTCACTCAGCCAACACATACTTTGCGCGGCTTGATGCCCCTGCCCCGTGTTCGTGCTGGGCATGTGCTGGCAAGCAGAGCGGGTCTGCCCTCACTGCCCTCACCCATCTGTCAGACAAGTTCCCACTGCTTGATGGTCCGCAGCTGCGGTTCTGCAGACGGCGCCTTGGAGTTCAGCTTTGAAAATCTCCTCCTGCCCCTCTCAGGGCAGGCTAGTTAGACCAAGTCAGGCTACAGGTTCTCCTGAGTCTGGCGGGGTCGGGTCACCAGGACGTTGAACTTGCCCTTGAGATCACTTAGGGGGTCCTGCCCGGGGTATGAGGCTGGGATAGGAAAGGAGAGGGGAGGCAGGGAAGATGGGGCAAGTGGGAGGGGGGGCGGTGGAAATGTAGAAAAACTGGAGGGAAAAGAAAGGCTGGCCAGTGGGAGAATGTGCGCCAAGTGCGGAGAGAAGAAAGGTAACTTGAGATGCCAGGTCTCCATCTGCTCAGACTCCGAGGATGAAAGCAGAGGGGGGATTAGGTGACCTGCGGGGCCGCGGCAGGGCCGCCTCGCCCCCGCAAGTGCGCGCAGGATCAAAATGCCACTTATTAGCCCCATGCACGGTAATTATATTTAATACTGACCCTGATCCCTTTTGTCCTCGGGAAATAATGAAAGCTGCTCTGTTTGAGTCTAGAGGGCCGTTAAGTGACCCATTAGCAACGACTCTCACTTCCATGCAGGCCCACGGTGCAGGCTGGACAATGGTGAGCCACAGGCATGCGCAGTCGGTTTGGCCTGTGCTTCCCCTCCTTTTCTGAGTCACGGATTCTCTTGGGGATAAAGCCAAGGGGAGGACAGAGTTTGGACTGACATGCAGACCCAGGCTAAGCCCTGTGATCAGTGAGAGACTTGAGCAAGGCCTTAGGGAGCTGGCTTCACTTCACCTCTCAGAACCTCGCTCTCCCCTCAGAGATTCGAAGTAGCATCTGCTTTGGTGGGTGCTTAACTCTGATGCTGTATTTGAAGGCATTGAATAAAATCGCCTGCACTTACGGAAGACTCTGGGGCTCTAAGGATGTTTCACTCTGAGATACTTGGTCTTTTGGAAAGCAGGATTTCTAGAGTTTTAGGCAAGTTAATATGATATGGACAGCTTTTCATTTTTCATTATGAAAAAAATCAGGAAAAGGAAGAAAGAAGAATGGATGCATGCCAACAATGATGTTGGTATATATTGGATTTAGTGTGAACTGCCAAAAGAACAAACAATCGGACTTAGAAGAAACCAGAAGGTTCCTGAGGTGCAAGGACAGCAAAGCTTTGACTTGATCATTTAGTCATGCTAGAATCCATCACCAGTTCAAAACCAATTACTAGAAAAGGGCCCCAAGTTTGACAGAGCACAGGGTCGGCACAGGTGAGGGAGACCCTTGCTGAGAAGGGGGCGGTGGGGGGGGGCGTTGGACACCATAGCCAAGAAAACATCCTTGATACAGGGCAGAGCAAGGGTCAGTACCTTGAGCCACAGCCTCACTGTGACTCTTGGCCATCTCACAGTTGACTTCATGACAACAGATGGGCTTTGTCATGTGACATCCCCACAGCAGACTCTGGGCGGGTCCTTCTCTTCTTGCTGTCTGGCCCCCCACTTCTTTGCACTCACTCGCCAGTGCAGCCTTATCCATTTGCCTACGTATCTTTGTTCATGCAATCTTGGTCATCATATTACAAATAAAAGAAAACGAAAAACAAAAACAAAAAAAAAAATGCACGGTCACTGAGTCCAAGCATACTCAGAGCCACCGTGCAGCACAGGGTGGAACTGCCCCTGCAAGTTTCCAAGACTGCCACTCTTTACAGGAGTAGAGAACCCTGTCTGCCTTCCTTGGGGCAGCTGGTGGTTTCAAACTTCAGGGCTTGCAGTTGACAGCAGGTAAGTTGGTGGTCTCGTGCTGGGGCTGCAGTCTGCATGGTTCGCAGTTTGAAACCAGCGGCAGCTCCAAGGGGGAGAGATTAGACTTCCTACTCCCATAAGCAGGGACGGTCTCAGTATCCCACAGGGGGTCACTAAGAGACTCGGTGGCAGTGCGTATCAGTCAGGGGAGGTCACTGATGAGTAGGGAATTGAGTTACCTGACCCTACCTCTACCGAGTGCAGCGGATGGGGGGGGGGGCGTGCTCTCATGTCACCCTTTTGTTTGGGGTCCAACATTCCAGTCGTGGTCTGTGTACACTGAAGGGGGCTAGGCCCCTTCAAAGGTAGCCAATCACCCCTCATCATCTCCACTACTGCAATGACACATTTCCCCACCCCACATAGATTTCATGCTTGGATATTGAACTCTGGTTTTCTACTATTCATGGAGAGAACCCCCGCTGCTTTCAAACAATGTAGATCAATGGGTTGTAGATACAAGGGTCAAGGTGCTGTTGTCTAGATTTCTAAGTTTTTAAAAATCTTTCTGCCCTTCCTTAAATACTGGTTTGTGGGTGTGGTGATGGGTGTGCCCTGGATAACCTTTGGCTGCATGTACATGCTTCTTCTCCCAACAAGGTGTGCTTTAAAGTATCTGACCCATCATCTCTCTTCCATTTCACCTTTGTGCATGATTATTCACCACATGGCCCAGTAGATGAATGGGGTTTGAAGTTGTTTTGTTTAAGCAATAATGAAGCTCTCCTTTAATTTTGAATAATTTAATGAAGGCAGATTTTCAGCCTTCTGGCTGCTAGAGGCAAAGAAAAGATACATTTTTAAGGCTCTTGGTGCGTGTTTTAAAACCATAGATTCCTTTAAGCATGGCTTCCAGTCAGCCTGCTGTCCAAGACCTCTTTAAAATATTGAAAAACAGGAGGTGACTCAAAGGATTAAGGCACACCTGACTCAATACTGGTGTTTTCAATCACCTCCTGTGCTGGGCATGTTGGAGAGGAATAAGGAAGACATAAGAAAAATTGATGCATTTGAACCATGGTGTTGGTGAAGATATCCAAAGGACTGTGAAAGGCAAAAAAAAAAACAAACAGATATGTCTTCGAAGAGAAGCAATCAGAAGACTTCTTTTACTTACTGTGGGCATGGTATCAGGGGAGACCAGGCCCTGCAGAAGAGCATCATGCTTGGTGAAGTACAGGGGCAGTGGCAAAGGAGGACGTGCCCCTGGGTGAGATGATTGGTAAGTGACTGCCACAGAGGACTCGCACATGAGAACAGTGATGAGGAAGGGGCAGGCGTGGACAGTGTTTCATGGTGTGGTGCGTAGGGTCGCCATGAGTCACAATCAACCCAGTGGCAGCCAAAAGCAACAAATCCTATTAAGACCACATGATGTCATCTCCTAATCCAGTCTCCCGAGCAATGAGATCGAGAACCTAGTGCCCCTGAACCATGTATTACCTCCTTTGTGTACCCACTTTAAGCACCAGGTCAATAAAAGAAAGCTCACCTAAGTTGGGGTCGGTTTCTGAAGATGGGAAAGGGAGAAGACCATTCAGTGGCTGCCCTACAACATGGCATTCAAGTTCTCCTGAATGGACAGAAATTCCTACCAAAGGGCTAAGTGAGACATATAGAAATTCAAGCCAAGTGAGGGGAAAAGGGACATGTGTTTCTTGGAGGAAGTGATTAGAGGGTGGTTAAACTGGGTAAAGCAACCTCCCATCAGGAAGAAATAGTTGACTAAACTTATACAGAACCCAAGGGGAGAATATGCCAGTACTATGTTCCTAATTGGACACTTGTGACCTAGTTTCTACCCAGCCCTTGGTGACCCCAACCATGTGCCATAGACTCCTGGGACTTTAGATTCTATCCTGTTGGAGGCTCACAACATTCTTCACAGGCCAGACCAGAAGGGGTCTATGGGGAAACCCCATGAAATGCACTGAGGTCAACCTTGATCCCACCTAGGGCAGATTTAAGGAATGGCTGAACTGCTGTCATGTGAGAAGTGCAGTCGACTGCTATTCCAACATTATGGAATTGATGGAGTTTGGCTTCAGAGGTGCCCAGTGAATGATGGCCTGGGGCTACCATATCTATGCAATTTTAATGTTCCCTTGGCTTTTGAATGATGTGATTTGGTTTGGTAGTTGTGGTTCTGCCTCTGAGATTGAGCTGTTATTGAAAGTTTTGTCCTCTCACCAACTCCCTTTGTTCTGGTAACTAGTGTCCAGTTACTGAAGAGTTTAATCTGCAGTAGTCAACAATTTAAGTACTGTCAGCCCACACTTCATAATTCCTTCTGTGCAAGAGTGTTTCAAACTATGCCATTGACCAGTACATTATATCAAGGAAATTGCCTCATGCCTCAGGAGGAGGATTTATATTGTTCTCTATCATAAAATAAAGATGATGTCTCTAAAGTGAATGAGAAGTATAGGTAAACCATACATAGGTGAGTGGATTTTCACTTGATTCTAGCCACAATCAAAGAACAATCCTTTTTTTTTAAACAATCCATTTCTATAGCATGGCCCTACTCTATATTTGCCTTCATACAGAGATCACTGAAGAAATGGGTGCTACAGCTAAGTGTAGCCATGAAACCGGATGGTGCTCAGGTAGCCGAAGAATAGCTCCTGGGGTCTTAAAGATCTTTCTTAAAACAAGCAACCATCAAGTGAAGTGTCAACTAGGTCATCACGGAAAAAGCACACAAACCAGGTGATCCAAGGATTATAAATAATAAAATCTAAATTAGAATAAGGGAATGGTATCAGAGCTTAAATTTTGAATGCCTGGTTTGCAGAAGACTGTGCAAACCCACTGGAAACCCAAGATCCATTTGCAGGGATCCTGCATAGATTCAGCCTGAAGTGAACCCTTCAGACCACAGTCTAGGGATGTGAATAGCCTTGATATCAAAGAGAGAACAATGTAAAGTTGATTATGGTTAAAATGCAACACTTTAATCAGTTCATCTCCTTTTTGACTCATTTTAAATTTCTATTAGTTTTAATGTTTTCTGTTTTTCTTTTGAGGTTTTTCTCTGTTTTATTTTGTCATTGTTGTCGGTGTGTTTCTGTTTGGTTTTGGCTTCTTGTTTGTGTTTTGTATGTTTTTCTGTATATGAAATACAAGATATATTTATAGGGACAGTAACTGGATTAATAACTGCCTATGGACTAACAGCGATGACTTCAAGAAGAAAATGCTCTGAAATCAGGGTGATTGCACAACCCTCCTTAACACATTGGAAGGTTTAAAATATATGGTATGTAAAGAATATGCCAATTAAGCTATGTGGGGGTAAAAAGCAGACATGCAAGTGTTGTCCTATATTGATAGCAGAAAATTGGAACGGAGAGTGGAATGTGCGGCTTGCAATGCAGAAGACAGACTGGGGAACCGCCGGAGTATGCTACTGCCAGGGTTAGGGGCCTCGGATGCCATTCTGAATCACAGCGACCCAGTGTACCAGAAACAAACACTGCCTGGCTTGGCAACATCCTCAAGTTACTTTTACATCTGATCCCTTATTGAACCCATTATGTCAGTCTAACTCTTAATGGAAAAAAAAAACAACACCAAGACCACACTCTCTGCACCACCACAATCAGGTTTCACCCATATTGGCTCATCTAATCTGTACCAGAGACTACAAGGAGTGCGATGTTCTTCTGTCC
Source organism: Nesogale talazaci (assembly GCA_004026705.1). NCBI lineage: Eukaryota > Metazoa > Chordata > Mammalia > Afrosoricida > Tenrecidae > Nesogale > Nesogale talazaci. The sequence goes on along the minus strand of PVJH01039917.1, from coordinate 1,613 downwards.
TGTTTACAGCTGAAGGTAGAGAAGCTGGGTGATCTCTCCTCCCACGTGCAGCTCACTCCCTTCCCAACTGGCCAGATGGACTCTGCAGGCTGTGAAGTCAAAGGCCCACACCACAGTTTACATGTACTTTCCGCCACTAAGCATGAAAATAATCAAGGGCCTGGAGCTCTGACTTACAGACGATGGTGATTACAGAGAGCAAGTTAAAGCCCATCCCCTGAGACACGGAGCCGGGTGCTTCTGGGACCTTGGCCTGTGGAGGCCACCTGGGGAAAACCATCAAACCTCTGTGAAGCTTAGGTCCCTAAGCTCTTCATCTCTGACAGTGTGCAGCCTGGTGGGTGTGCGGATTGAAGCAGGTGCCTCATAACATCCCAACCACCTGCTGCCCCAACTCCCTTAACAGGCGCCAATCCCAGAAGCCATCTCTATCCTGGGCAGTGCACTGTTAGCAGGGAAGTCCAATACATGCAATTAGACATTTAGTTGATGTAGGTACTTTCCAACTGGTCCCTTAGACCAGTCCCTTAGTGGGCCGTGTGTGTGTGTGTGTGTGTGTGTGTGTGTGAAATTATATTGTGTGGGCTTTCTTTTTCTCTAGTCAAAAGCAAATTGCACTGGAGATATTGAGAAATGACAAAATGATGCTAATGTATATTTCTGGAGTGCTTCTAAGAGAACATTTTTGAATACACTGTTTAAATCCATGAACCAACTCATTTGAAAGAGGATTTGGCTGGTCCCATTTTCTGAGTGAGTAAATGGAATCTGAAAATGGTCAAGCTACTTGCCTTGTCATTCCCACTGGTCAAGTAGAGGTTGTCCCACACCCACACCACAAGTTGAAGCCCTCCTTAATCATGACACGAAAATAAAGCAAGAATACATGCTTACGATCATGCAAAAACCTGTGCGCATACATGTCCATTGCACATCTATTCATATTATCCCCCAACTTGAAAAGATGACAGGCATCCATCAGTGGGTGAGTGGTTAAGCAAACTAACCTGCATCAGCATCATAGAATAGTCCTTGGCCACAACAAGAGTGCTGTGGCAGTTAGGATTTGTGTCCCCTCGATTACACCTATGAGAAGGGATGAGTGGCCTTCCACCTTTCCATCAGGACACAGGCTTGTGATGGCTCCTTGGCGCTGTGTCCTGTTATATGAGCTACTGTGCGGAATTGGTCTCTCTCTGCCCCACACTTCTTCATCCTGTTGCTGCTTGAATCCCATGTCTGGTTTCTGGAGCAGCAGCCGTGCATCCTGCCAGCCCTGGAAGCTGCCCATGCTCTGCCATATTCCCACTGACCCTCACAATCATACCACTCTGTACCCACCACGCTGGGATCTCACAGCTACCTGCCCCCTGTGCCAGCAGCTGTCTGAGTCTGGAGGGGCCTCTGGCTAGCACCTTACCCAAGGATCTGAGTTGGGCTGACTGGGCCACTCTCTGGATATAAAATTCTCTCCTGGTATCATGTTGATAGAAGTTTATTTCTTATAGACATGATATGCAAGTGTCACTGGTTTCTGGGGACAATGTGGCCTCACACAGGTACTGATGTTTGCTATGAGGGAAAACTCCAATCACTGGAAAGGGAATTATGTC